>CM031572.1:5849962-5892840 GCA_018467065.1 Ephestia elutella
AAAAAAAAAAAAAAAATTTAGTTTAATTAATTTCTAGATTATTGATAGTTGTAAACCTCCATCAGAGATGTTTTACGTACCTAATTACTTCCATGACTTGACGACTCAAAGAGGATCTTGGCCTCCGATACCAGAAGTTTCCAGTCCTTCCTGGAGGCCAATTCTCGCGTTTGCGATATTTTATCGAATTTGATAAAATATCAAACTTCTTTTATCGAACAAAATTATCACAAAATCCTCCAAAATGGTATTCTCGAACCTATTCGACATAAAACTCGATATTATATCGAAAACTAGGGCTTCTCTAATTGAAAACACGTTCCTTTTTCTCGATTATACTTAACTACAATCGAGAAATTTATGTTTTACTTGTTTCATTAAATATTTTATATAAAACCAATGTTTTAATAGTGAATTTATGTAAAAATAGTTATAATACTTTATTTTATGTAACTTAATAAGCTCCAATGCAAATTTATAAAATGCAAAGAAAATGAAATATTTTAAAGTTGATGGAGAGAACGGAACGCGAGGATACTTGTCATTGTTTGTTTATTGTGTGTGTGAGGTTATGTGATATTTGTTATCGGAGTATCAATTATATTCTTATGTATGATATTGTTTCTTTACGAAATTGAATCGAGAAACAAATAAGGTATGGTACTCGAGGCAGAAAAAAGCAAAGTATGTATCTATCCAAACCTCTATATTAGGCTTCAATAAAATAATTTTATGTAAATAAACAACGATTTCCAATAAAATTGAATACAAAATCATCAGCATTCATATTTTACTAAACCATAGCTGAAGAAAAATACAAAGCGTCTTGTAAAGTACGAATATTATGTTATTCAATAGCTTTGAAGCAACAAATATCACACACGATATGGTTTTCGGCCACGCTCGACCACTCGATGCGTATCGAGGGCTGACGCTGGATAAATGTCACATTTGAAATCACGAGAATACGCAATTTCGATATTTATCGATATCCGCCATGTTTTTTCGATAAATGTCGAAATTGATATTATATCGCAGACCCCAGAATTGCCTCCCTGATCAGAGATGTTAAAATCGTAAATTAAAACTTGCACCGCAACATCCCCAGTTTAACCTAATTAATTAACAAAGTTTGATGTTAATGATTTAAATTTCGATTTAATTGCTTACCTGATATAAACCAGACCCAACCAGACCTAACTTTGTTAATTTGCTGACCATAATGGCCATACTTTGATCTAAATAAATTGAAAATTTATTTGTCTCGAAACTCAATACAATAAAATTCAATTTAAAGTCTACATATAGATGTTTTATATAAAAAAGTTGAATCACTCTATACTTCTTTATGAAACATCATGTGACTATTTTACTATTTAAATATAGAAAAGTTTCATTTCTATACCAACAACTGTATCAACCATCAGTTATTAATATAAATTTAATTTACAATGACATAACATAGATTAATACGACGCGTAGTACACCAACAGATATGAGGGAGGGTATATTTTACCACCAGTGAAGAAAAAATACACTCTGCGAATCACCAGTAATTATCTGATTATTGTCTACGGAAAAAGGTCAATAGGCGTTTAAAAATTTACCAACAGCGCTGCAATCTATTACACTAAAAGCTTGTTGGTAAAAAAGGGCAAACACGGGTCCGAGCAATATCAATTTTGTTTGGCACCATCCAATTTCATGTCCTTTTTTATTTAACTCATATACTTGTAGTGTAGCTATTACTTTTTGGTTCAGGTGTAATTTATGTTTTTAGCATATCTGTAAAATTTCTAGGGATCTTTTTCATACAATTAAACTTCCAAAAACTTTTCTCAAGTTTCAGTTAAAACGTTGAAAGTAAGGTAATGAAGCCTCGTTACACATGAAACCAAGATGTGTAGGTACTTCCCCTTATTAGCTCGTTATGACTTTGGTTTACAATTTCAGTACACCCCGGCTCACATGTTAACACATCTTTCTATATTTAGAAACTGAGTATCTTTTTCACAAAAATGTTTTAAAAATAAGCCATATTCTACCAAAATATGTAGGGAATTAATGTTAGCAAAAGATATCGATGGGATAACAAAAATGAAATTATATATTCTGTAATAACATTATTTATTTGTATTCGTTTTTGGAAATAGCATGGTTGGTGAGGAGTTTTTTCACTCCACTTACTTACTGGACAAAAACCAATAAAAAATGCTGTTAGCAATATTGGAGATATTAATGGATGAAATTATCCAAAGATGCGTCTCCAACTAGTGATATTTAATATCAACAGAATAGCTCGGCTGCTCTCGCTATTCCTGTCCATCCATTCTCTGCTATTTTATAACCCGGTTTTCTTCTTTCTCTTAACAGCCTCTATATTTTACCAGTTGTTTTTTTACTGGTAAGCATTTAATTTTACTGAAATGAAAGTTTGAGCTTGATACATCTAACTAAAATCCTAATCTATGGCAAACTCCTATGTCTGCCATCTTGTAGTCAAGATGACGAAGTTTTAAATCGTTTCAGTGGATAGACGGCTGGGAGCTGAATGGTCAGGTGTGGCCGGCAGACTCGTGGGACGACGACAGAGTGGTGGAGTCATGCGACAGTCGACCGCAGCGGCGACTCGTGTCGCGACAGAACGCAGCGCTCATACAGTACCGAGTGCCGGCACAGGGGAAGGGATTCGCTGTGACTATACGCCATTTGAAGAATGCTAGACGTAAGTTAATTTATCACACTCCAAATAATAAAAGTGGGTAAAGTTTGACTCGTGGGTCGACGACAGAGTGGTGGAGTCGTGCGACAGTCGACCGTAGCGGCGACTCGTGTCGCGACAGAACGCAGCGCTCATGTAGTACCGAGTGCCGGTACAGGGGAAGGGCTTTGCTGTCACTATTATACGCCATTCGAAGAATGCTAGACGTTAGTTATTATTATTTTAAAAACACCGGAGGATGGGCAGCAGCATCTTTCCGCGTACTATGCCATCACACTGCGATCGCCAACCCGCCTGCCAAGCGTGGCGATTACGGCAAAACCCCCCACGGATAAAATCTTTGGGGGAGGCCTTTGTCCAGCAGTGGACGTCTTTAGGCTGAGAGAGAGAGTTAATTTATCACACTCCAAATAATAAAAGTGGGTAAAGGCTTAGCGGTTTGACTCGTGGGTCGATGACAGAGTGGTGGAGTCGTGCGACAGCCGACCGCAGCGGCGACTCGTGTCGCGACGGGACAGAACGCGGCGCTCATACAGTACCGAGTGCCCGTATAGGGAATGAACTTGCTAGGTGTAAGTTATTATAGCATTTTTGAAACAATTAAAACATAAAGAGAAATATTTATAGTTCATACTAAGGGGTGCATATAAAGATTATTTAAATTGCATTAAACAGGCATAAACATGAAATATGCTGAAAAAAATTGCAGATTATTTATATTACTAGATAGGAAAACAGGGTATACGATCCATATGAAGTAAGTCGGTTACCGTTTGCCTGATGCCTAAAATAATACTTAATTTCTACTTTATCAAACTTTTTTTTTTTTTTTTTGTGCACAAAACTGATTTCAGGTCAGGCGACAGCGCCACAGGGGTCGTTGACCCCAGTAAGCTAGTGTTATAGATAAGTACAGCTAATGTGCCATTCTGGATGAATCTCCGCTCTCATCCCCTCCCGGTCATAAGTATCCTCTCAGGAAAGGCTACTTGAAAAAAAGCTTTACCACAGAAATCGGAATTTTTTTTTTGAGCTTACGTATTTGCGATTAAGGTATCTACTTCCACTTATATTGAAATTGTGAAAGCCAGTAGGTATGTCATGCTTTCACGGCTAAATCAGTAAACCGAATTTGATAAAATTTGGCATGGAGATTTGCGGGCAACAGCTAGAATTTATTTAATCGTATGGCGTTTACCATATTCACTCACTATAATGTAACAATCAAAAATGAAAAGTAGAATAAAGCTAGAATAAACACCGCCAATTATTTTATTTTATTTGGGAAACATACAGTCTATATATCTTATTATTAATCTAGACTATTAAAGTACATGTTTTCGCAAAAAGAAATAATGCGATAAGTCCGCCGCGCCGTTGCCGTTTCTGTCTTCATATAAATTTTAATTTATTTATGTTATTTGTGCAATAAAGTTATTACAAACAAATAAAAGACATGCTAGTTTGGATATTTATATCATTTATTATTAAAATTTATTAAAAAAAAGTTGGAAATATATTTCAAATTAGAAGATGTCTACAATAGAAATATTTATTCTTTCTAAAATAAATTCCATGTTGATCTATTTATACATAGTCTACAATCGAAGGCCTACAAAAGAAAATGTTTTGTAATAAATTCCATTCAAGCAGCAGTCATTATAGACCGTCCATTACTAACATTTTATGCTTTTAAATACGAAATAAAAGCCTTTCAAACGATTCAAAGAAAAGTTACTTTTTAGCTAATATCATTTTAACTTCTTACTGCTATTTTGAGATGAAATAGTTTATTGACTATACCTACATAACTAGTGCATAATTAATACAACTATGGATTGTCTGCAACCTGCAACATAAAAGTAGACTTTAACTGATTATTACGTCATCAAATCTGAAATGTTAGTAGTTTGTAGCTTTAAGAATTAACAATATAATCCTAACTATCCTATCCTAATCCTAACTAATATTATAAATGCGTAACTGAGTTTGTTTATTTGTTTGTTTGTTACCTCTTCACGCTTCATCTACTGAACCAATCTTCCTGAAATTTTGCATACATATAATTAGAAGTACGGAGAAGGACATAGTGTACCTTTCATCACGGGAAAAAGCACTGTTCCAGTGGAAAATTCACGCGCACGAAGCCGCGGGCAAAAGCTAGTATTCTATAATTTTAAAGTGAAAATGGCCTGAAGGACAGTGTATTTTTTTTCTTTGCTGAAGGTCTAATTTCATAATCCAAAATTACTTTAATTTCGAAACTGCACAAGATTTTTTTACACGACTGACCAAAAAAGGAGTGTTATGTTTTCAGCGTTCATGTATGTATGTAAGTATGTATGTATGTATGTAAGTTTCTTTATTCCACCATAAGTCCTGAACGGCTTAACAGATTTTGATGTGAGAGGTATTGTTGGATTCCTTGCATTCGTCCGAGTGACATAGGCTATGTGACGTCATCATAAAAACAAAATGGCGGATTATATAAGCGATAAACAGCTGACCGAAAACATTTTTTTTGATCAATCTTATCGAGTGTAGTATCAAATTAAAGGGCTTTGAAAGGCAATTTCAAAAATATATATAAGTTATATGTTTGTGTGTACTTTTAGTTGTATAAGATAGATAGTAAGATCAACACCGTTAGATCGTCCATATACACAAAGGGCTCGGCCGTCGGCCTCGCCCCGCTCTTTGCTCATAAGCCCGAGCTCGGCCTTCGGCCTCGCTTGCGTGGCTGACAGCCCTTGATTTAAACGCAGCTCGGGGTACCACGGTCACCCTCCACCATAGTAGTCTGACTATCGATCGGCAACGCTACTATCGGCTATTGCAAGATCACTGGCTTAAAATCGAAATGTTACACGGAAATGTTACATTAAGTATCTATTATAGTTTCCGCGGGCGGTACTCCCTTTCTGCCTCTAAAGGGCTAAAGCTGCAAGGGGTGGGGCCGCAGGCAGAGCTTCGTCTAAACTACCATTTAAATTTAAATCAAAGGTTTAGCTTCCCTTCCTCCAGCCGCGCCGTCTCGGAAACACAGCGCAGGACGAGGCTTAAGGCCGAGCCCTTTGTATGCATGGTTGACTTTTATATTTCATCTCAAACCTCCAGTAAACCAGGGACCAAGCCGCGCAAGCAAGGCCACAACTCGAGCTGCGTCCAGGCTAGGCCGAAGTCTTTCGTACATATGGACGACCTTATGATTTCATTTTAAATGGCTGTTAACGTCGCCCAGGGTCTTCTATGACGTGCCCCCTCCCCCCCCCCTCCGCGCCGATTATATGATTGTTGTTTCCGCGGGCAGTACCCCAGGTCTACTTTGGCGCGCCGTCACCAGTAAACTAGGGGCCCTGAAGGCCAAAGCTTGCGCCCGCAAGGCCACAGCCCGAGCTGCATCCAGGTTAGGCCGAAGGCCGAGCTCCATCTCGTGATCAGAGAAAGAGTGAGGCCGTAGGCCGAGTTCTTCGTAAACATGGATGACAAAAAATGACGATGAAAAAAAACTATAAACTACCACCGGCTGTGGTCGTCCAGGGGCCTCTGTAACATTTGGTCAAGCACCAGCCCCCAGCCTAAGCCTAAGGCCGATCCCTCTGTATACATGGACGACTTTTATATTTCATCTCAAACCTCCAGTAAACCAGGGGTCCCCAGCCGCCCGAGCTAGGTCCAGGCTAGGCCGAAGGCCGTGCTCTGTCTCGTGAGTAAAAAACGGGGCGAGACCGAAGGCATAGTCCTTCGTATACATGGACGATCTTCCGATTTCATCTTAGAGCCCCTTCTTCTTCTTCTCGGCGAGTCGAAATGGCATCTATATTCTTCCATACCAGTAGATGGCAACGACAATCGCCTTATCGTTGGCCTGGTAAAGGTTCTCTATGATACACGATTCGGAGTATTTCGGACACGCCAGGACAGCCAGTTAAAGCTTCTGTAACCAGTCGAGATACTGAGGCCGAAGGCCGATTCGCCTTGGCCCGCGAGGCCGATGGCCGAGTTCCGTATATGAAGCCGAGAGGCGAAGTGAGACCAAAGGCAGAGTTGCGGCTTCTTAGCAAAGAGCTAAGTGTGTGTTGCCAGTAATGACATAGGGAACAGAGACGTGGTCGCTTACTATGGGCCTCATAAGAAGGCTCAAAGTCACCCAAAGGGCGATGGAGCGCGCTATGCTCGGAGTTTCCCTGCGTGATCGAATCAGAATTGAGGAGATCCGTAGGAGAACTAAAGTTACCGACATAGCCCGCAGAATCGCTAAACTTTAGTGGCAGGGGGCGGGCACATAGCTCGTAGAACAGATAGCCGTTGGGGCAGAAAAGTTCTCGAGTGGCGACCACGAACCGGAAAACGTAGTGTTGGCCACAATCTCCCACTCGGTGGACCGACGACCTGGTGAAGGTCGCAGGATGCGCATTGATGCGGGCAGCTCAGGACCGGTCGTTGTGGAAATCTTTTGGGGAGGCCTTTGTCCAGCAGTGGACGTCTTTCGGCTGAGAGAGAGAGAGAGAGAGCAAAGAGCTAAAGCGAAAATAGTCTTTCGGCTCTTCACCTAGTCTAAACCGACAATTATTCTAAAGTCCATTTATTCATAATTGTCCTATTATCTAAATAATCTTCACAATACTTTTTGTTGTATTTTGTTGAAAATTAATCAAATATTAGTTCAAACCTAAACATTCTAAAGTAAAACATTTATTAACCACGAAAGTAATTTCCTAAAAAGTCTATTTTAATTTATATTGTTGTAAAATCATAAAAAAACATGTTAAGATTGTTGACATAATAGGACAATTATGAATAAATGGACTCGCCTCTCTGCTTCATGTACGCAGCTCGCCCCACGGCCTTCGGCCTTGGCACTCTCTTTGCTCACGAGACCGAGCTCGGCCTTTGGCCAAGCACAAGTTGTCAGTCGTGTTTTTTATTTTTTAATAATTAGCTTGTTTAATTTCTGTCTCTAGCATGTAACGTGATGCTGTTCGGAGCTGAAGGCGTGTACACACTGCGCAACCATGGCGAGACAAGCAACTGTTCCGTCATAGGGGTGTCACCAGCCGTCGTGAGGATCATCGACCTCAACGTGGGTCAGACGGTGAAGAGCCACAACCTGGAGATCGAAACCGGAACCATTCATCACGTGAGTGGCAATAGCTATTCTATAATAATCTATCGCTGGTTGACTGGAAGGGGTTTCGTTCATGGGATAAGTCCGCCATTGTATACTAAGCTTTTTATTTATGTTACTTTGAACTATGTATCATTAGTACAATAAAGATAGGTGCTACAAACAAACAAACAAACAATTCTATAAACTACACTTCTAACATATATATTTTTTTAACATAGGGCGGCAAACGAGCAAGCGGTTCACCTGATGGTAAGCGATCACCGCTGCTCATGGACAACTGCAATACCAGGGGTATCACGAGAGTGTTGCCGGCCTTTTAAGAATACGTAGATAATCACTCGGATAGCAAACGAGTGTCATGCTTTCTTGGTGGACTGTCAGAACTGCACCAACTGTCCATATATTCAAATATCTATCCATTCAAATAGCCAATTAGTTTGTTGGCATAACACACACAGAATATTATATGGTAAAAGATTTGGGATGGAAGGTGGTTCCTGTTAAAAGCATTAACGTCTACTTTAAGCAGTATCAGTGCAGTAATTTTAAAGATAGGAAGGCTTCATAGCCGCCTTTACTGCCAAAACCTATAGTTGAATGGGTTAAAAATTATTTCTAGAAGTAGAAACTGCGTGCATACAAGCGAACTTTGATATTTTATAGTGTACCCGATAACAATGGGGCGTACCCCAACATCCCTAGCCTCGCACCACACAAAAATGGAGTTAATAAATGTGGAATATTTCCTCTGTTACATTGTTAGAAGTGCATAAAAAGAGATCTAGCCAATAATACTCCCTTGGAATTCTCTTTGCCATGGGCTTGTGAAAATGAAAATTTAAATCTTCAAAGGGCAAAGAATATGGTTCTTAAATATGGGATGGCTCATTAACTTGGTTAGAATTAGAATATTCTAAGCATATATTTATCCATGGAATCTATAATACCTATGCTAAAAATACTTTTTAAATGTTTATTGTTGGGATCAATACAAACAAAAATATTTCGACACAAAGTATCTCATCCTAAATAAAGCAAGTAAAACGGCTAATCTCTAAGATGAAATTTTTATATTGCCGTTTATGCTATTAAGACCCATTTCAGATGGATAATCCCCAAATAATGAGTCTGAAGGATGATGTGTGGTTCCTTTCATCTTATAATAGCTTATCGCGTTATAGTCTGCCTGTCATACTTCATCATGCGTATTGAATGTGCGTAATTTGTTCCTAAAATAGATATTTAGTGTAACGATAAGTTTAGCTTTATCGTAATTATGAAAGAAAGAAAGAAAATAAATTTATTCACTAAACACAAACTGCGACAAGGTAGACACAAAACAAAAACTTATTTATAACCTTTTATATAGTAGGTGTCGCAGTGCCAAGTTGGTTGTTATGTCTTTCTTATTAACTAAATTATCTAGATAATTATTTATCTGTGTCAATTTACTAAACTTATTTCGTCCCACTGCACGGTGGTCCAAGCGCCCTACTAGCGCGGTCATAAATACCTTACTTCATTAAATTTGTTAAATGGGATTTTTCTGAAGGGTAAATAATAAAATAATGCTTCACTAATGTATATTGATGCTTTATATATAACAAACAGTACAATTTGCACTGTTTAATATAAATTTAAATAGTCAATATTTGAGATTTATTCACCCTCGTTCGGAAATACATCTGAACATAATATCAACGCTGTTCATGAAGGGGTTATCATTAAATATGTATTCTTTTATACAAATTACGTACAAAAGAAGGCAAGAAAACAAAAACTACAATTTATTTACAAACGTCATTATAACCACAACTAAGTTAAATAACTACAACAACCAACCTAATTTCAATTTAATCTAAATTCTTAATAAATCTAAAGCTTGCCTCGACATAACGCTCTTTTTTTACGGGAAGTTTCTGAAGACCACTGATGAATGGGTCTGAGCTGAGTAGAAGTCTGTTTAGTAAGTCCGTATTCGTAAGTACTTGCGACATTTTTTCTCGTGTGATCCCGTCTGAAGGCCATATAGTTTTTGTTGTTAGTTTCTGCTGCCTCTTCGGATAATTCTTGATTTAGTTCTAGAGACAATTTTCCAAAATCTATCGAGACTCTTACATAAATTAAGTATCTTACTATCTAAGTTCCTAATGTCTACATTTTCGACCTTATCCAGTGAAGCTAGAATAGTTTCCAACACGTGTTAATATTTCTGAAGAACAGATCCAGTTATGGCAGACCAAATCTCAAAGAACTGCATCCTTGAGAACGAACATTAATCAAAGTACCTACCTGAAAAAAATAAAAAATAATTTACGCATGTTTCGTAGACCGTGCTACGCCAGAGCCTACGCAGTCGTAGAGGCTGTATAGCAACTAAATGTGCAAAAGGGGGCTATAAAACCTTTTATATTTTCAAAATAGACAGTCCATCCTTTAATATAAGATATATTAGAGAATTCGATTATGGTTGATTTTTTTTGTAGGTCTATGTCAAGTCAACTTTAAGATACATATTTGGTTAAAATAGTGTGTGGCGTAGCACGTAAAAATACGTCATAAAAAGTAAAATAAAACTTAAAAAAATATAACTAATTAGTAATAACATACCTTGATCTTGGAAACCCATGTCACAAACACCACTCAAAAACAATGAAATTCTGAGTATTCATAGTTACACAAACAGTAGTGCTAATAAGTTACTGATAAGGTGAGCGCAACGTAATAATGTGTTCACTTCGGAGGTAGAAAAATAAGTGATAATTAAGTAAAATTGATGACATATGTATACTTTAGGGTAGCTTGTTTATCTGTTAATCATTATAGATAACTGAATTGGGGGTAATTGAAGATGAATTTTTAACATTTATGACCTATGGCGGGACCACCGTGCACTGCTAGGCAAAGGTCCATTTCTTTCGAACTTGTCTATCCAATGCAAATTTTGAAAATCTCCAAGATCGTCACTTCGTCACCTTTTTATTTTTCATTATAAATTTGAGGGAGTTTGACTTCTATCTTGCCTGATGGGAAGCAAAGATGAGGTCTAGGGAGGTACACGCAAACTGAAAATATGCCTATTCACTCTTGCCTTGAAAATCCCTTTCATTATATTTGTTCCACCTAGGCCTGCCGTGGCCTTTCCGTTATTTGTTATCAGTCCATAGCTAAAATGGCCCAACGACCAAAAACTCATCACCAATCACTTTAGACGAAGGTACTCTACGATATTAGCTAATGTGAACCATTTGTTTGAACAGTGTACAAAGCGGGGCTTGCCTGATTACGTGGAAATTGGCGGCGCCAGTGGGCTGGACCACACCAAAATGGAGGTACTGGACACTGTGTGCGGACTCGACTCGAATGAAGGTAAAGGAAACATGGCGGCGTTACTTGTTTGTTCATTGTGTGTTACATGGTTGGTATCTTAATTTGACTGGACAGTTTTAATTTTTATTTATTTATTTCTTTACTGCTGTGACGATACGCCGCCGCTAAAACTCACTTGGTCCTTTTATGCCAGATTGATTTTAAATTATTTTTTATCATTCCTATAAAAATAAGTCAGGTATTATGTACAGTCAAAAACATGCGTATGATTGAGTGACTAATATAAAATGGCTAGAAATATTATAAACCGAGATGAACATAAAACTCGGATACACTTGGCAGCACTCTTTTCCGAGTTGACGTATTAGGTTGGGTTTGCATTATCTTACTTTGACAGTAACTTAAGACCAGGTCTTAGCTCAACTTCAAAACGATTAACGAGCACACAACCAAAGACACCTTAGACACACATAGACATAGTGGGCGGATCCCGCGGAACTCATTAACCAATTAGAATAGTCCGCGCGTACACCTGCATCGGCACACCGGCACAGTGTATGCATAACGCAGAGATGAGATCGTTGATGGTATACTTGCATTTGGGGTGCAATGGGTGAAAATAATATCTATTTTGCCATACACAACTAATACATTTTTAAAATCCCATCCGAACTGATTTTTTTTATATATTTTACCAATAGGACATAAGCTACAATTTATGTATGTACCTCTCGAGTGAAGACAGGGCGGAGCGCTAGTAAGAAAAAAAAATGGAAATTGAAAAAATAACACAAACATGTCAGCTAAACCACGATTTTAGCGCCACCTAGTGTGCGCTGACGTCAACGCTTGCCACACTCGGTAGATAGCTAATATCAAATTAATTGGGTAATTAAATTCAGATAAATATTTAAATAATAATATTATTTATTTATTTCACCTGTAGTTTACAAACATGTCACGAATATAAATCAAGACATAATAATCTAAATAAAAATAAACACTTTCAGAGTTTTTGGTTTTATTTCCCTGCATTTTATGCTATGCATTTTCATAAAGTACATATTGTATTGGATTTCATAAAGTGCCTTAGCTTAGTTTGCGACTTAGCCCAATGGCTAAGTCGCAAACGGTCTCCAAGGTCTCTTACACAAAATGTCCCCCGTAAAAATCATATTTTGTGGAATGTCACTTATGCAAAATATATATATAAAGTAAAGGACTTTGTTCAAAGTGTATGGGGGCTTGGCTTACTGTGGACAGTTCGTTCAATAAATAATAGTATTATCATTCATCATAATTAATGTGAAATAGTTTTTCTGAATATATTTTGGAGTATGAATATCTATAATTAGAATATACCATTTAGTAAGTATTTTTTGCGTTTCCGATACTCAAATCAAAGATGTCGGCTTTTACGTGTGTTCTGGGATGCCATTATCTAAAATAATATTACATTTAAGTAGTATATTGTTTATTCTTTGATGAAAGATTGGATTAATTAGGTATTTTTTTACCAAAATACATTAGTTTTATTTATTAATTACACTCATATCACTTCATATTTATATTTTAGAATGAAGAATTATGTATTATTTTAATTTTTACACGACTGACCAAAAAAGGAGTGTTATGTTTTCAGGGTTCATGTATGTATGTATGTATGTAATTTCTTTATTCCACCATAAGTCCTAAATGGCTTAACAGATTTTGATGTGAGAGGTATTGTTAGATTCCTTGCGTAATCCCGAATGACATAGGTTATGTAAGTTGTCAGTTGGGTTTTTTATTTTTAAATAATTAGCTTGTTACTTAAATAATTCGATATTGGTAACACTCGATTCTTGGGCGCGGCTTGATTTTGACGTTGACAGATGGTGACAAGGACACTTGGATAAAGTGTCAATGTCGACCGACGACAACCGGTCAACGTCAAAATCAAGCTACGCTGAAGAATCGAGTGTTACCAGGTGAAGAAAACGCAATATTGAATTATTTAAGTAAAAAATAAAATACATACATAATTCTTCATTAAAAAATATAAATATGAAATGATATGAGTGTACTTAATACATAAAACTAATATATTATGCTAAAAAAATACCTAATTGATCCAATCTTTCATCAAAGAATAAAATTATACTACTTAAATGTAATATTATTTTAGATAATGGCATCCCAGAACACACGTGAAGGCCGACATCTTTAATTTGAGTATCGGAAACGCAAAAAATACTTACTAAATGGTATATTTTAATTATAGATATTCATACTCCAATATATATTCAGAAAATCTATTTGACATTAATTATGATGAATGATAATACTATTATTTATTGAACGAACTGTCCGCAGTAAGCCGGCGATGAACAATGTCTTTTAAGTACCAACCAACATTATCACATTTCGGGTTTTTGTTTACTGTATGTTAATAAGTTACTTAAAAAAAATATGTTGTTCTTTAAAAATCTAAAGTCACTAATGCGACATTTTGCGAAATAGACTATTTGCGTTTTTTAGCCGGTATTCGGCGATATCGTGAAAGTTAAAAAAACAATTCGTTTAAGATGGTTCATTTATTTTTATTTTTTATAAAATATACAACAATTTTTATGGCTTTATATTTATTTCATTTTCGTGAAAAGCTTTCATTACGAGCACTTCATCCTAATCCTAACTTATATTATAAAATATAAATACGAAAGTGAGTTTGTTTGTTTGTTACCTCTTTACGATTTATCTACTAAACAAATCTTCCTGAAATTTTGCATACACATAGAAGTACTAAGAAGAACATAGGGTATCCTTCATCCCGGAAAAAACACTGTTCCCGTAAGAAAATTCACGCAGGCGGCAAAAGCTACACTAGCTTTTAAATAAAAGAAAAACCATTGTTTTGATTTTTTCTGGCCATATGTTTGTGGGCGCACACATAAACGCATCCTGTAAAAACTACTGGAGGAAATTTGATTCGGTTTTCACAATTATATTATTAAATCATGATAAAATTATAGTGGTGTCGAAACATAGTTCATTTGTTTGTTTGTTACAATCAAATAAATAAACGCTGTATCTACTGAACCAATCTTCTTGAAATTTTGCATACTGTGCAGAACAACTGCGGTCTGCTACCAGAAAATGTGGCAGAGAGAATCCGGACAAACGAAGCGGCGGGAAGAATTCTGTACCGGAACTTCACCGGGAAAAAACCACCGGTAAAAATAAGTACCGGGAAAAAATCTCCACGCGGCACCACGTTTGCCCGACTAAAACCTAACTAACTTAACGCAGTCTGCTACCACCGTAGCTTATGAAGGGAGCTACAGGGCCCTATATAATAACCTAACCTATAAATTAACTACAATTGAAAACCACTTACCAAACTAAATCTTCTTTCTCTTCGGATCCAAACTTGAGTGTCTTCGGGAAGGGGGAATTCCTAATCACCCTACCTAACCCATGAGATCTCAATTCCCCAGAACAAACAAATAGATTTCTTCCCGAAGTTGGCTCGGCAACAGACAGATGTGAGCGAGCAGCCACGCGTCACATCCCACAGGAGAAAGTCACAATGACGGGTACACAAACACAAAGTTCAATAGTCATTCAACAAACGGGAAATTCACAAACACAACTCAAGCTAATTAGCAATCAAAGAACGCGGGACCCCTCGCGTATTAAAAATCAAACCGATATCGCATAGGACAATGGCGACCGTCCACGACCCATCTTACACGCGAGCAATGTGAGAACCCCAAAACGCCTGGCGGCGATAACAGGAAACGCCTGCGTTTAGTTTTACCCAATATATTACAAACATCCCCCCGTCCCGGTCTGAGAAGCAGACCGCTAGCTTACTCTACGGGAAGGCGGGCGAGAGAGGTCACACCTCTCCTTAAAATCGAACCGTCGACCAACACCTCAGCCACACGCGGAGTGCCATCTCCGCCAAGAATCAAACGTAATATGCGAGCTCGTCGCCAAAGCAATGAGGGCAAATTTGCCTCTTTTAACAATACTAAATCACCCTCCCTGGGAGGCTCAGTCCTGTCTGTCCACTTCACTCTTTGCTGCAGCAAATGCAAATATTCAAGCGACCAGCGACGCCAAAAGTCCTGGCTCATTTGCTGCAACATTTGAAAACGCGACAACCGATATACGCGTTCATCCTTCCACGGGTATTCGGGCAGGGCATTCAACGGCCCTCCCACCAAAAAATGACCAGGGGTGAGAGCTTCCAAGTCATTTGGATCTGGAGATAGCGGACAGAGAGGACGAGAGTTGAGGACCGCCTCAACTTTACAAAACACTGTGGCCAGCTCTTCAAAAGTTAGAGCCGTTTCTCCGATAATGCGGCGGAGGTGGGTCTTTGCGGATTTCACAGCCGCTTCAAAATCCCTCCCCAATGGGGGCAACTTGGGGGACTAAACTTCCAGGTTATTCCCCTTTGGGCAGCAATTTGACTTAAACTAGTACAATTTTTATCAATAAACACAGAAACATCCTTAAGATAATTTACAGTTCCTTTATAGTTTGTGCCATTGTCAGACCTAATAAGGGAAGGTAGACCTCGACGCGAAACAAAGCGATCCAACGCGGCGACGAAGGCCTCCGTAGTCAGAGCCGATACCACCTCCAAATGGACAGCCTTGGTGGCCAAACAAACAAATACACACAAATAGCCCTTCACAATACGGGCATTACGAAAGGGAGAAGCCTTGATCGAAAAGGGACCGGCAAAATCGGTTCCAACGCCGTCAAACGGTCTCGAAGGTCGGATTCGATCAGCGGGCAAATCACCCATCTGTGGTTGCATCGTGGATGCCTTCAACCTATAACATGCAATACATCGAAACAGGACACTACGGATTGCTCTTCGGGCTGACAAAATCCAAAACTCGCGTTGCAAAATAGCCAACAAAGCATTGCACCCAGCATGGGCGTTACGAATGTGTCGATCAGACACCAAAAGCTGCACCAAGGGTCCGCCCTTGGGCAACAACAGAGGATGGCGAGTCTCATATGGAAGATCCGCCTTCCGGAGCCTGCCTCCAACCCGAAGAAGCCCATCCGAGTCGATGTACGGGTTCAAACGAGCGACCGCGCCCTTCAACTTAGCGCGTGCTTCGCGCAAAATATGAAGCTCTGACTCAAACCGTCCGGTCTGCACGACACGGACCCAATGCAACAATGCGCTCCGGCGCTCTTCTGCACCTGCAATCGGCTCCAACCGCTTTGCCTGTGGGTTTCTACAATTATGTATGAAACGCTTAATCCAACTGGTGACACCCAGAAGCTTATCCAAGCTGCTATACCGAGCAAGTAGCCAATCCGGCTCCGACGTCGTCTCAGCGACTACAGCATGTACACGGAGCCCAGTCAAACTCAAAGAAGTAACATCTGTCTGACAGACAGGCCAAGAAGTTTCTGATCCCATCAGCCACTCTGGACCCCACCAGAGCGGGTGTGACACCAATTCTGGTGCCGTACAACCTCGGGAGGCACAGTCCGCTGGGTTAAGCTCTCCCGGCACATGTCTCCATGTTATATCAATTCCGATATTCTGGATTTGGGAAACCCTGTTTCCAACAAAAACCTCCAAGGTATGTGGGGCCGCGCGCAACCATGCAAGCGCGACCTGGCTATCCGACCAGGCGAAGATGTCTCGTATCTCGACCGTGGCCGCCAGCTCACATGCAACGTGATGCAACAATTTAGAGAGAAGGTGAGCTCCACTCAACTCAAGCTTGGGAATAGTCAGCCTAGTCCTGATGGGGGCGACCTTGCTCTTCCCTAACAAAAGCGAGACATTGACCCGGCCATCGGCGTCAACTGTCCGCATATAGACTGACGCGGCGTAGCCTCGCTCCGACGCGTCACAAAAGCCATGCAGGCTGGCTCGATATTTCCCGGGGGCAATATTCGACGAGGCAAGGCAATCCGATTGACTTCCTTAATCGATGAAAACAACTCGAGCCAATCATCCAATGGAGAGCCAAACAGCGGCTCGTCCCACGAGACGCCCAAAGTCCAAAGTCTCTGAAGAAGACACTTTGCAGAGAATATCACTGGACTGATCCAACCGCTTGGATCAAACATACGGGCTATTACGGACAACACCGTTCTCTTAGTCCAGACTTTTGGTATTTCCAAGTCCACTTGGAATGTGAAAATATCGGTTAGCGGCTGGTACTGCATGCCCAGCACCGCTATCCTGTTGGGATCATCCACATCCTCAAACAGGTGAGGGTTCTGTTGGTGATCCTCCGGGATCCCTTCTAGAACTCTAGGCTCATTGGACAACCACTTACGTAGCTCGTAGCCACCTGTCTTCAATATTTCAATCAATTCATCCCGCAGTAGGAGGGCCTCCTCAATACTTTGGGCTCCGGTGCACACGTCATCAACATACAAGTCACGTGACAGCACGGAAGCCCCACGGGGAAAGCGGATCCGTTCCCGCTCTGCCAATTCAAGCAATGATCTGATGGCGATATAGGGACTAGATTTCAAACCATACGTGTTTGTATTGAGTTCATACACCGTCACAGGATCCTCAGGGCGCTCACGCCAGAGTATCAACTGGAATCGCCTGTCCTCAGGATGTATGACTGTCTGGCGGAACATCATCCGAATGTCCGCACCAAAAACCACTTGATGTCTTCTAAAGTTCAAGATGATGTCAATTATGTCCCTATGCAATTTGGGACCCGAATGCAAACACAGATTCAACGAAACCCCGTTCGAAGTGGGTGCGGACCCATCGAAGACGGTCCTCAATTTGCCTGTTGAGGCCTTCACCACCGCGTGGTGGGGCAAAAAGTAATGCTCAGTTGAGCTCCAATCAACTCGAGCCGGAGACATGTGACCCAAATCCTCGTACTCGCGCATAAATTCAATATATTTATCGCGAAGTACGTGGTCACGCTGCATGCGTCGCTCCATGGACAGCAGTCGTTTCTCCGCAAGCGCCCTACTTTGCCCTAGGCTAGGACGAGAGGCAACAAAGGGTAACCTAGTTACAAACCGACCGGAGGGCAACCTCTCCGTGGTCGATCGAAAAAGGGCTTCGCACTCAGCGTGTTCCGGATCCATCCTGGAACTCATAGGTGGCTCCTCCACCTCCCAAAACCTTTGCATGGTCTTGGCCAAGGACGCAGATGCGACAACCGGTGGCTCCTCCGCGGTGCCATTATCAAACACAGGGCCCATCAGGGCAAAACCAAAAATCGTAGACACTGCCATCAGTGAAGACGAACCCAGAGCCTTCTGTGTACCCAACAAAATCCAACCCAATACGTCCGAGCCCAGGAGCAAGTCCACTGGGCCGGGATGAAAGACAAAGGGGTCGGCCAAATCCAGACCCGAAACCAAAGACAACACACCCGGCGGTATGTCTGTCGAGGGGTGCCAACCCGCAATGGTATCCATTACCATAGCCGAAGTCGTGATCCTCATTGTGGAGGACTTCAGCGAAGAAAAGGTGACAAGTGTCTGGCCCGTCAGACACTTCACTTGTATGCCACCAACTCCAAGAAGTGGCACAGGCGAGTCTTCCACGACTAAACCTAACTGGCGTGCCACTCGAGTGGTAACCAAACTGCTTTGAGCCCCTGAGTCCAACAGAGCTCTCAAATTAATGGCTTCCCCCCACGACCCCATACGCGGACCACCGCGGTAGGGAGCAGAACCGTCCGCGGCTCTGTCCCAGCAAGGGAGCAAGCTAGTTACGGGCTCCCCACTCTCTCCAAACCAGGGGGCGCCACTGACCCGGATAATATGTCGGGCGAGTGCACATCCCCATCTGAGGGGGCATAACCCGCGGCCCGGCCATACCTATGGTACGGCGGGTGGTACTCCAGCCGTGGGTACTCGTGCAGCGGCGGAGAAAACCGCTGCGGCTGCATGTGTTGGGCATTGGTAACCCGCGTGGAGGGGGTGTCCCCACTCTCACGTCCGATCTAGGGCCCCCGCCCATGGGGGCCCTATCCGGGGCCTGGCCAGTCACATACTGGCCACGACCTTGGGGCGCGTGGTCCCGGTCCGCCAAGACCCGCGCCGGTACGCGACCCCCTCCCGAGGGGGTGCGACGAGCGAAGCCGCGTCCTCCGTCCGATGGTGGAGGGCTTCGCGCAGGAGCGCCCCCGCCCATAGGGGACCCCTGCCTCAAGAACCGGGGGCCATCCCCGTTCCGGTTCATGCAGAGCATCACGTGGTGCAGCCCACGGCATGCACTGCATGGTATGGCTCTGGGACAGTCACGTGCATAGTGACTGCCCAAACAGTAAAAGCAAAGTTCATGCCGCCTTGCCATGCGGCGCCGATCTTGTACTGGCAGTCTCTGCCAGTCCCTGCATTGCAGCAGGCTGTGGCCCATCCGGCCACATTGCAGGCAGTCCGCGTCCCCCGCGACTGCTGCCGTGTGTGCAACCCGCACACCAGCTCCACGCGGTGGCGGTTGCCGTCCCTGTTGGGGCCTACGTTCAGGCGCTCTGGATGGCGCTGAGTCCGTCATGGTATTCTCAGCGGCCCGTGCCTCAAACTCCAAAAACTTCACCAAGTCAGTGAATGTTGGTAGGGTGGTGCTGTCCCGTTCCGCATTCTCGCGCTCAAATCGCGAGCGGATGTCATTGGGTAATTTGCCCAATACAATGTGCACCAGCAAAAAGGACCATTGGTCCACCGGCAGCCCCAGTGTGCGGAGCGCGTTACAGGCCACTGTAACGGGCGTGAGCAACTGCAGGCGCAACTGTGCCCTGTTGGCCACCTTGGGCAGGGCCATCAACTGTGCGGCGTGCGCATCCGCTAACAAACGTAAGTTTTGATAGCGGGAGTTCAATAACTCCCAAGCCGTGTCGTACTGGTCGTCCTCCACCCGGAGGTGCTGGATGAGCGACCGCGCTTCACCCTCAAGAGTGGAGAGGAGGTAGGCCATCTTCTGGGCCTTCGACAAATCCTGTCGTGCTACGACCAGGGACTCAAACATATTTTTATATGCCACCCACTCCTCCATCCTACCCCCAAAGTGGGACAGCTGAAGGGTGGGGAGCCGACCAGTAACCGCTGGTCCTTCCTGTCTAACAGGTGTGCGAGGGGCTGGTCCGCCAGCCTGTCTCGCCCTTATTGCGGCAGCCGCCTCCACGATGTCATCGTGCAGACTCAGGATCTGGTCCAGGTCCGCCACGTGACCTGCGTAGACCTCCGGGGTAAGGTCGGCTTCGGTAAGCGCCGCCATGGCCGCTTCCGCGTTGTTCAATCGTGAGCGGAGCTGATCCGCTCTTTCCAGTATAGCGGCCTCCCTGTCCTTCCGGGACAGGAGTCCACCGGCCGTCACAAACCATCTCAATTCGTTGGCGAGTGTCGCCTTAGCATTGGGGACCTTCGCCATCGCGTCAAGTCACAAACAAAAAATAACAAAAGGTAAATAAAAAACAACAAAATCAAACAACTACACGAAGAACCGCGGTAGGTATGAGAATGGCACAAACCCGGAACGCACGGTACAAACCGCAAACAAATACAAAAAAGGTTACAAATATTCTTATACAAACAAACTAAGAAAAATCTAATAATTTTTACAAACAATTAATTATTTTTTACAAACGAACAAATAGAGGGTAGATAAACTACGCTCTGCTACCAGAAAATGTGCAGAACAACTGCGGTCTGCTACCAGAAAATGTGGCAGAGAGAATCCGGACAAACGAAGCGGCGGGAAGAATTCTGTACCGGAACTTCACCGGGAAAAAACCACCGGTAAAAATAAGTACCGGGAAAAAATCTCCACGCGGCACCACGTTTGCCCGACTAAAACCTAACTAACTTAACGCAGTCTGCTACCACCGTAGCTTATGAAGGGAGCTACAGGGCCCTATATAATAACCTAACCTATAAATTAACTACAATTGAAAACCACTTACCAAACTAAATCTTCTTTCTCTTCGGATCCAAACTTGAGTGTCTTCGGGAAGGGGGAATTCCTAATCACCCTACCTAACCCATGAGATCTCAATTCCCCAGAACAAACAAATAGATTTCTTCCCGAAGTTGGCTCGGCAACAGACAGATGTGAGCGAGCAGCCACGCGTCACATCCCACAGGAGAAAGTCACAATGACGGGTACACAAACACAAAGTTCAATAGTCATTCAACAAACGGGAAATTCACAAACACAACTCAAGCTAATTAGCAATCAAAGAACGCGGGACCCCTCGCGTATTAAAAATCAAACCGATATCGCATAGGACAATGGCGGCCGTCCGCGACCCATCCTACACGCGAGCAATGTGAGAACCCCAAAACGCCTGGCGGCGATAACAGGAAACGCCTGCGTTTAGTTTTACCCAATATATTACAAACACATACACATAGTTAGAAGTACTGAGAAGGACATAGGGTAGGGTAGGTTAGGTAGGTAGTTCACGCGGGTGAAGCTGCGGGAAAAAGCTAGTCTACAATAATATCAATAATATTATTATAGGTACTTACTTAGAACAAGAGGTGTCGAGCCTCTGATGTTATTATAACTGCTGGTTCCAATGTCTGTAACTGTGCAATGCCTGAAATAAATATACTATCTTAAAATCGTGTACATGGAGATTCTGATCTTAAATTTTTGTGTAATATAATAATTTTGCAATCTAAAACATCATACTTTTTAACTAGTCACCACTTTTAAAAGTATGAGAAAGCAATTCTATAATAATAATAAAAAGGTACTTACTCAACAGATTCACGAGCCTTCGTTTTGTCGCTTGACGAATCATAATGGTTCAATTTGTCACCACCAAAATCTTGGCATCTCTTTTTTGAGCTGAAAAGTAAAATATACAACACATTGATTTACATAAACAATGAAAATGCATGTAAGTTGCACTTTATTCAGGCTATATGCATGCAGGCTCTGTGTACTTTCCATTACTCTACGCTTACGTAGCTTCTACAAGCAAGCTGGGTGAGACAAATTCTATAGCCTTTCCAGATAAACGCCATTTTTGAAATTAGAATGGAATATGATACTCAAACTCACCCAAACATTCCGTCGTGGTGATTTATTTTACTTTTTTTGTCATTTCTTTCGCTAATTTCATAGATTTCTTATTTCCCATTTTCACAGCACTGCACAAAAATGCTGATCCCTCAATTTTTCTTTCACAAAAGTACGAAAAAAATTTGTTTAATTCAGAAGAAAAAGCGTCCGGAGACGACGTTACATGTACGCGGGCGGCGGCCGACTGACACGCAAGAACGAAGCGAGAGCCAAGCGTGGACGCATAGTAATAAGATTGTTTTTTGCATAGCACAATTTTGCTGTTATTTTCAGGAGATTGAAGAGGTTATAATTTTTATGGTATTTCTTAAATATCTTTTGAAATATTAGACAAGAAAAAAAAGTGTTCGATTCAGACTTTATTACAATAGATATATTTGCTATAAATTAAAAAAAATATATATGTTGTCGCTGAAAATTTGAAGAATTCTGACTTGAAAGATTTTTCATAGAGGGGACTTTATGATTTTTTTTAATCAAATATATATATATATTTAAAAAAGTATACGTTTCAGACTCTTTTACATATTGTGTATTATATGCTGTATTAATTTCAAGTTCGTAATTAAACTCTAAGTAGGTAAATTTCGTCATGAAAAATGACAATCATTAACACATTTGAACTACCATCTCGCCTTAACCGCATAGGCAAAAAATACAAACTTGCACCGATTGTGCCAGTTGTCAAATAGTATGACAAAGGTAACGAAAACTTAACTATAACTTTGTATGACATAAACTTCCATTTTCGGTGCAATAAGCCTTAGTTGTGTATTTAAGTTTCTCAATGTCAACTCAAAGAACCAATTGTCTAGATCTTGTTGAAATTTCGATATCAAACAACTGAAATGAATATTTACGTACAGCCGCAACTAATCCTTCAAGATCAAATCACAGGCTTTATTAAATACGGGTCGTAATTCTAAATGAATTTTCACGTCGCGTCGTTCCATTTCACATGCTCTTAATGTTACAAATCAAATATTAATAACTTGACGTTTCGTTGGAGGAATGAGAAATCAACTCACGTTTAAACATGACGATCTGTGACAAACTTAATGATAATCGGGTTTAAATATTGTTGTGGTTCAATTAAAGTTTTTTTTTACTTTGTTTACAATGTCTTATGATCAAACTTACCATGGTGTATTTCAGTAAAAGTCTGTAAAAATATTATGGTAACTTATAGGTGTACATTAGTTCAATAAAAAGAGTTTTATAATTTTGTGAATGATAATGATTGAAAAGAGTTATCTTTAAAACAAAAGTTATAAATGTGTTTTCCTAATGGCAAAAGTTTAAACTTGTTTAAATTTTCGCAACAGTGGACTAACTAAGACTTAAAGACTAAAAAGGATGATCTCTCAGCTGGAATCCAATTAGACAAGAGTTTAAATAAATTTCCTTGAGAATTTACAATGTTTACAAGTTCTTGAATTTATTTACAACTACTTAATATTGCAGTTATTGGATTGTTTACGTGAAAAAAAAAAAATAGTTAATAAATTAGAGTACCTATTATTATAAGTATAATCAAATAGTGCATTTTCCTAAAATTCTGTTTACCCTGTAATAAAGACGTGATACAATACGTATCTTTATCTGGTCTTAAATTTTTTTAAACTTATTTATTTATTTAGTTTATATTTATTTTGAACACATTTAAGCTGATGCGTGTGTATCTTGATAATATGTATTTTTAAAATTGTTTTATTTACCAGGTCGGCGCCCTGCTTTCATAGCCTGTGAAGATACAGTCGCGAGACTAATCTCAAGTGGCAGATTCTACAACTCAGTTACCCTGGCTTTCGCGCCCCTTCCATTGGAGGATATCGAACACGCTGACTTGATTTGCGGAATGAACGATGTGTAATTTGACGACGTACTGGTACGAAAGCAATGTCTATAGCTTTTATGACACTCTAAATGATTTGGTATTAGATTTGGTTATTTATTTTTATTCATGTGAATCAAACTAGGGAAAAGAAAATACAATGTAATCTAAATTGTGAAATAATAAGTGAATATTGTTTAATACATTTTACGTATATTAAATTAGTTTTGTTTTTATTCAGCTAGTGTTAAGAGATTTATTAGATTTACTAACAGTATAAGTATCATAATATTTAATGTTATATTTCATTGTACTTGTAGGTATGAATAAATCATTGAAAGCAAATCATGCATTGAAATATTTCGTTATTATACAAATGAGTCTTCTGTAAGTTCATTAATAAAATTGCAAAATAAACATAGATACATATTTATTACTACAGTATTATCGTCAAAACTTAGAAATTAATAGAAAAATGTTGTGTCATCAATATTTTTATCTAGTCATGTACGAAACATTAGATGATTATGAAATCGTAACCAATTGTCAATAAATTAAAATAAAATATCTGTTTGAATGTTTCATTTTTTCTCAAATTACCCTAACGTTACCCAAAAAGATGTGATATCGAGCAACAACAAATAGAAGTGGCATCTGTTGTCACTTAGATGAAAATATCTGTCGCTCTGATACACTTATAACACCTTAATAACGGAAATTAGACTTGATTGTGTGTTAGCTTTAGTCGTCTTTTTTTTTTATACAGAACCTATGCCATGGGAAGTGTAAGTAGTATTAAGTATACTGAACCCACTAAAACAAGGGTATAAAACTGTATTGCACCCAAGATGGGTCTGACATTTTAGCTCTCTCTCTCAAAAGACGTCCACTGCTGGACAAAGGCCTCCCCCAAGGATTTCCACAATGACCGGTCCTGTGCTGCCCGCATCCATGAGCATCCCGCGACCTTTACCAGGTCGTCGGTCCACCGAGTCCGAAGCCTGCCAACACAACACTACTTCTTCCGGTTCGTGGTCGCCACTTTTCTGACATTTTAGCTACTGACAAGTAACTATAAATTGATTAAAAAAGTATATTTGTGCTCATCCGAGCCATTTAAATACCTTTTTGTACTTTAAATACACGTTAAGTATTTAAATACAGGGAATAATAGATATTATTTACCTATTGACATCATTAACTATCCTATCCTAATCCTAACTAATATTGTAAATGCGAAAGGAAGTTTATTTGTTTGTTTATTTACTTGTTTGTTACCGCTTCACGCTTTATCTACTGAACCAATCTTCCTGAAATTTCGCATACACATAGTTGGAAGTACGAAGAAGGTCATACCTTCATTCCGGGAAAAAGCACTGTTTCCGTGGGAAGTTCACACGGGCAAAGCCGCGGGAGAAAGCTAGTTATATATACATTTAATAGATATTATTTAATAATTGATATCATTCTATAACTTAGGACAATTATGCTTCTATCTGAATCAGTGTCTCCGCCCCTAAAGCCAAAGTGGAAAAGAAGAAGTTGAATCGAATCATTTAATGAAACACCATTTTGTATTTAAATTTTATTGAGTAATTTCTTGGATAGAGATAATAATTAATTTATTAAAAGCAAAACATTATTACAACTATTGTCTAAAAGTATCCAGATAAAAATAATTGTTCTCACTACATCGAAATAAATCTTCGTGCACCTGTACAAACGAACTTATTATACTTAACGTCAAAATTCTAATGAACATCTAGTGTAGTTCAATATATTAAAAATTTATGAACTATAAAAAATTACTAGGTATGTGTGTAATGTTATGTTTATTCATTGCAGATTATAAATAATTGCGCTTTATTGTAAAGCAAAATAAAACAGGTCACATTTTTTTCCACTGTTCTGCTGATAAAAAATATTTTTAATTGAATTTGATAAAATAAAGAAAATAACTGATATGCATCTTACACTATTCACATTTATTTATTGCAATGTGATAATTGATTGAGGAGCCTCCAAAATTATTATTATTAAATAAAATAGCATCTGGTGGCGAATTTGTCTTCCTATACGATATAGAAAAATAATAAAGAAATAATTACGGTTGCTGCAAAATACCTTATTTAGTTACAATTTTAGATACTTATAACATTTTTTATAATGTGGTAATTTTCTGTTTTTCTAACCACATACTTTAACGTATAACAACAAAACACTATTACATGATTACCTCAATGAATAATGGAAATAACATTGACGACTTTTTGCTTCGGTCTACATCAGCATAGAATTGAAAATATTACAAGTAACAGATATTGTCAAAGTCATCCGCATTTCGTGTATACAGTAGTACAAAATAAATAAGTGCACACCAATTATACATACATTAATTAAAATTAGCACCTAATTTGTAAAGCAGTACCTACTTTAATCGATTCCATATATGAAAGCTTGACACACGTAACATCGAACATTTATCTAGTAACAAATAATCCTTTTACTAATTACTACAGTACAGACAGAATACGCACAGTTAAATTGGAATATGTTGGATTCGAGACTCTCAATACTATTTTAATGAGGTTTGTTGAGTGTGGTGATTTGGTTTGAATTTTGTACTCATGAGGAAACCTCATGGGATAACCTTACTATAAAGTCCTTTTGAAAGTAAATATTTTCAGTATAATTCCATTTCCAGTAAACATATTTTTAATGTAATTTATTAACAAAAATTGCAGCATATCCTTAATTTACACGTTTATACTCTGATTAGCTATTTAAAAAAATAAGGAAAGAAGCAATGAAAAGGCATATAAATAACATGATTGTTAAATGCTATTTCAATGATTGAGATATGAAAAAAAATTACTTAATAAAATAATAATTTTATTAAATTTAATTTTAAACATGTACATTAAAACATGTTTGTATGTAAGAAGAAGTATATACCATTCAGTACTTTTATATTGTATACATTTTAATACTAACTACGAAATTATGTTGCAGTGTACACATAAAACTAGTGGCATTTACATTATTTTATTATATTTTCTACATCTATTTTTACTTGTATATATAAATAAATAAATATATATATATATATTGAGTAATTTAAGATTTAAATATATTTATTATTAACAAAAAGTGTGTTTGATCCGGAAAAAATAAGTTTAGGCCAACTGAATCCATTGTTATAGTGAGATATTTATTACTAATTAGGTAAATAATATCTGGTTATTATTATTCACATTGATTGCATTTTTAAATATTGAGTTGTACGATGCACTTTTTGTATTTATTATGTACACAATTATTTTATTACTTTAGATAACTAATTTAAATAAATAAAATAAATTCTGAGTTTCCTATTAAATCAACTAAAATCTGTAAATGCAACTTTGTTACCCGAATGCAAATAAGGGGCTATGTTTTACTACTAGGTAAAAATACTGTATACGTGGATTATACTTTTAAGATAACTAGTTATATCAAAATTCTTATATGTTGTTTTAAATTATGGATTTTGAAATGAACATAAACGTATAGAAAATCTTCAATAAACTATCTACGACATTATTAGGATAAATTAACAACCGATTTTATTATGTAAACATAACTATCAAATGATATAAATTTTTACATCACCCCTAGATAGATATATCGGCTTTAAGATCACCAATATAAATAATTATGTTCACATAGATACTTAGCTCAATGCATATGGATTGAAAGTAGGAATCTTTATATTCATATTTTAAATGATGTCTCTACATTTATTTATAATTTCCGAGCCAAATCATTGAAAACCCTAACAAATTTCCTACTTAAATTACTGCGTAAACTGTAACTTAATTTACATTAATTTACATCTTATTTTTATCTAATTAAAGCTATCCCATACAACTTCTCATTGTGCTTTTAAAGGAAAAGCCAGTGTTGTGCATTGTGCATCAGGAACAAGCATACTGCATACAGTCAAGACACATTATTCTGAAAAAGTTACAAAATACATGTGTTAGTAAAAGTTCAAGAAATGCTAAATAGCCGATTATAAATCAACTCCTATGTTGGCTTATTTACAAAAAAAAATAATATAAATTCTTTTTTAAAATGTAATTAGTTTAAAACTATTATTATATAAAAAAACTTTTTAATTAAATAATACAAAAACTTAAATATTTTTTCACGAATTAGGAGAATTAAATCGTTCCTCGATCATTTGAAGTATGCTAGTAGCCGTTGCACGTGATCAATTTGCCATAGTGATACAATAAAGAATTCGACATGACAGTAATCTCTACGATGCTCTTACACATTGCATTAGGTACATTTTAAATATTCAATATGTTTTACATCACAGCGACCTTGCGAAAATTACAGCAAATTTATCATTTCGACGTATCTAAATTTATCGAAATGAAATCTAAAAATGGAGCTGTTAATAAACTCGATCTGTATAGGGTGGTTTGCCACCAGATGAAATCGTAGATTTACTTCAATTATTCATTAAATTTTATTTTTCCTTTTGAATTATCACAAATCAATGCATTTTTCTGTATCTAAATACACTATGAGTAGTTTCTTATTAACAATCATTCTAGTGAAGAAGGTTCAATTTTGACCGTTGCAATGGTGCCTGTAGCAGATGATTTTGGTGCGATCGTAATCTTCACAATGGTTATCATAATAATTATTCTATCTCTTCTTCTTTGTTATAGTTTGACAGGTTATAATAAAAATAAACATGTCTAATAAAAAAGATCCTGCAAGATTGAAGATTTTAGCTTTACATAGATTAGGTACCTAAACTCTCAACCAAAAGTAGTTAAAGGTATTTTGATATACTTAACATTGTACCAAATAACGCACCATTCTTCTACCCCTTCCACTTCTGAATGTTCCCGTGTCTCTTTACAACTCTCACGGATAGTAATTGACAATCACATATAAATATTTGGTTAACGCTAAATGTTAATAGTACAAACTTGTTAAAAGTATAAAATTTTATTAAATTCATAAGACATTTTCACTTAAAGCATTATTAAGCTACAGGCTGAGTAGTGATGTGTATTAGTGTTATTCGTCTTGAAATTAAATTGTGAATTGGTATTTTACTCTCTTAAAAGGGTTTTATATAAAATATGGATACCATGTATGAGAATAAATATGCGGCAGTGAATTATTATACCCGCACTAATATATTAGCACTTTTTGTTGACATATACATATTTATCGATAAGAATTTGCTTCTTAATTCTATTATAAAACATATCATAAATATGTAATAGGTACCCATAAAGTGTTCAGAATAATGCATGGCGACCTATTCTTAAGAAGGGACTATTTACAAAATACGCTATTTATCTGTTCGAAGTCATAAGAATTTGGAGTTCATAAGATCATCAAGTGGTACGAATTTATATTTTCCTAATAGTAGTAAATATACATAAATATATTGATAAAAATTCATCTCACAGTATACGCTCGACGTTATATACGATTTACCAATACAAAACTCTAAAATTTGCTACGATAAAGATGTTTCACTTTGCTATATAAGCTGAGGCACACGTTGATATGTAAGGTTTCCCATTTTGTGTGTAAGCATCGCTTTAACAATCAAAGCTGACATACATTTCCTAATGACAGTTAATTAGTTCACACACAATTCTAAGGGATGTATGAATATTACTTTTTATATCTTAACACGAAATACATGATATAAGTCGACTAATTTTGATACATCAAACATTTTACGAGATACAGGAACATTGTGAAAACTATTTAACTTAATGCAACATTTAACATTTTCTAACATTAAGTATATTACGAAAATTATAAACAATTTTAACGTCGCCACTTTTATATTAATTTTAACTCGCACATATTCCTATACCAACATTGTAAATGGATTTACTCAGTACTTGCCTTCATTTGTCTGTCTTTTTTTTTCAATATATATTTAGCCATCCCAATATTCAATACTTAACTATCAGACAAGAGAAATCTATACCTTATATAAGACGACTAACAATTCTTCTTATCTACTACTTAAACATTAATAAATAAAACTTTAGACTCGTAAAATATTACATTTCTATTACATTTCACATCCAAAAGACAACAATATTTTTGTTACACTAGTAAATTCTATCTCACATACCTAGAGTAACTGAACAAAAATAATTCAGAATAGACTATTGTCCACTTGCCTAAGTTCTTTGAAGATCTATAAGCACATCTACATTCATAGTCCCTATGGAAAAACTATTTATTTACAGAGTGACGGTGGTGGCCAGGGTAGTGAGCAGCGCTATGGGCAGCATTGTCCCTGCCACACTGCTGTACGGACCGGTTACTGCTCCATCACATGGCACATGCTCCAATTCTGAAAATTTGCATTCACTGTGTTATAATTTTTTTAAACATCTTTCATGCTGGTCTGGGACCGAAGAAAAAACATAGAATGTGCCAGTTGCTTCTCTTCCCGCGCAGATTGTAAAAATCAATCGAGGGAAATGGCTTTAAACTGGGGATTTCTCCACTCATAAGTCGATAGGCTAGCAACCTGTCACTACACCTGAATCTCCATTCCATCAATAAGCCAATTCAGCTTAGTGTGGCCTTCAAGTCTCACGACTCTAAGCTCTGTCCACCTCATAAGGGATAAAGACGTGATTCTGTGTATAATTTTTTTAAACAGCTTTTGTCCTAAACTGTTTAAATTTTATCCAGCTCAAAGGACAGGAGTACAAACTAAAGATAAGATTAAAAAAAAACTAATAAACAAAACAACCCTACTAATATTATATTTGTATATGCGAAAGATACATGCAAACGGATTTTAATGAAATTTGGTCCACGGATAGAATAGAGTGCTTTTCATCCCCAAATTCCCATAGAGGTAAAGCCCCGGGGCGTAGCTCGTAGCCAATAAAGTACAGGGTAAAATGCTTGATATAATAAAGATTAATAATAAAGTTACTTTACCATTGAGCTTGTTAAGGAAGTCGTTCCAAAACGCACAGGCTGACGCCCGTGGCCCGCGGGGCCCTGCTGGCCCGCTGGGCCCATCAGCGGTGTACGTGTAGTAGTGGGGGGAGGCCTTGGAGTAGAGGGGCCACTTCTCGTCCGGCTTGTGGGGCTTCCTGGAATTGTTGGAGTAGACATGGTTATGAATAAATATTCTAACAGCTGTTGTAAAGTCTACGTACGTTAGTGCGCCGTATTCGATTTTAGGGATTTTAACGACACCTCATCCATCACTAATAATATAAAGTATTTGTGAGTTTATCGCGGCAGCATTTAACTCTCTACCCCTTCAAGCAACAAGGACTTTTGCGCGCGCAACGGAAAGTCCGTGTTGGTAGGTAGGTGAGTTTTGAATGCACCAAAAAAAACGAAAAAACAAGCAAGTACTAAATAACAATATACCATTATTAGCATTTTCAAAGTTACACATTATGTTTCACAGAATTTGAATAACTTTTTAAGACTACAGAATAATATAACTAAAGAAAATCATATTCCCGAAGAAATACCTACATAATATAATGCTAAAGGCGACACTCTTATTCAAATCCTGACGAGCAAAATGGATACTGATAATAAAGTTACACGACTGTGAAAGAGCTTTCTCTGGGGCAATTTGGTTCGTCAGACATTTGTGAGATGGCGTTTCTAACTAACGAATATTATATTTGATAAGGTAAAGTCTTCGCTTCTGACTGATTTTATATAAAAATGCTAATTTCAGTGGTAGTTTAGCGAAAGATTTTCTTTAGTTATAAGGTACAGATGAAATGTTACAATGGATTTTATAGTCGACGGATGTTATTTTCATTTCATTTGTAACTCTGGCCTCGAGTTTTTACTACCTAGTAGTCAATGGGGTTAGTGTGCTATTAAAAAGGCTTGTTATAAAATTGTTATATCAACGTAGGCGTTTTATTAGCATTGTGGGTAGTATTTAAATTGTTGTAATAATAGTTAATATTTTCTAATTCTCAATACTAGTCTTGAATTAATTATTGTTGTTTATTTTTCGTTATCTTAACATTATCATTATCAACAATCTTCTATTAACCACTGATAGGTGTCTCCTTTTGCATTGAACATGGCCCAAGATAGAGACGATTGGCACAGACAGAAAGATTTATCGTAACATCATTTCAGCAACATCAATTCTAATATTGGACGGACATAGGAGACATAGGCCTCTCCTATAGATTTTCACAAAGACCGGTTGGAAACGACCTAAGTTTTCTTGCGATCTTGACAATATTGTCGGACCCCCTATTAGTCCTAGTTGCTTTGCCCGTAATTTGTCAAAATTGACTGACTCACCCAGTGAGAACAAATTTAGTAAAAGACTGCAAGGTGCGCTCCCTTGTGTACTATAGAGATTTATGTCTCTATAGAACCACATAAGGCTAGACATCATGTAATGAGTGATTAACCACCCGGTGAGAGCAAATCTGGTGAAAGACTAGAGATGAGGGCTTATATAGACCAAATAAAGAAGAAGGCAATAGATGTATCCTACAAGGAGCTCAAAACGATGGCTGAGGATAGAGAGATATAAAAAACCACACCGACAAGAACAATGTTCTTAAATTTAATGAAATGTCCGAACTATAACTTAATGAGTGATTAACTCACCCGGTGAGAGCGAATCTGGTGAAAGACTGCATGATATGCGCGGCCAGGTCGCGCTCCCTGGTGTGGTACTGCAGAGACATGTTGAGGGGATGTCCGAACACGTACTCCATCTCATCGCCATGCATCACGCCCATCCACTCGCCCCATAGACTTGTACTCGTTCGCTAAAAAATCAAAATTCTAAGTTAGTCATCAGAATGATAGCTTAGAAAAATATTATGCTCTCCGCATGTGGATCGAGGGACATTTTTACTCTTAAATTTACTATTGAGAGTATTTAAATGCAATTATAGTTTTCTATGCTACTCAGGATCACATGGGATTTCAAAAAATAATTAAATTTTTTGTCACTTATAGAATTGGATAGCCATATAATATCGATTCATAAGGTGTGAAATTATTGATTCCAAACTAATTTGACGGATCTTCTATTAGACGAGAACCTCTCACTAGAGAACCAGGTTGTGATCTCCCTTGGGCAAAATTGTTAGGTATAATCTCCAGGGTGGTGTTGGGATATTCCGTGAAAACCGAGTTAGGGGTTTCTTGTTTTTATTTTGTGATTGCGGAGCTGTTCAATCCCTGGTCCACTCCTGTCATGCTACAACTGCCCATCGTCTTACACATTAGAGGTGTTAAAATGATCTGAGCGACATTACAATAGGGTAGTTATTAAAATTCAACCAACGTGAGTTACCAGGTAACTTAAAACCCTATAATACGGGTCTCGGGGAATTGGGTGAAACGGTTCCAGCATAAGTGGACTGATCTCCCGTCTGGTGCTCGCGCTGGCGTCCCCATATAGTAAATAATACACATTAGAGGTTGTTAATGAGGTAGTTATCCAACGATAGTTGACATTGCCCACGTACTGGATAAGAATAATCTAACTGTAGCATTTTCGACTCGACAAGAAGAAGAGGTAAGAATAATAACACAACCAATTAACCAACAATGACTATTTCAACTGTAACATAGTACGTATCTTTTTATTTCAAACAATAAGATCGATAAGATAATCGTCTTGAAGGGTTACGTAATAACGTAACCCTTCAAGACGATCCGTGTTCACAAGCCTCCTTTACGCGAAACAGTATTGAGTAGGTGTTGTTTACAAGCGTATCTGTTTGCTAGGGATTGTTTGTCAGTTGGTGCGTAGGCGTAGTACCGATTTTCAATTCGCACCTACGCACCATTTTATCTTTTGTGTTTTCTCGTTTCCTTCAAACTTTGAATAGGGCTGCTACTTGCTTTGAGTTTGATTTATTGGCTTCAGACGCCTACGCGGTTTACTTTGTGTAAGTAAATAAAACTTGAGATAAGTCTTTGTGGGAACTAAAAGTAAACTATCAAAAATTCCCACTGCTGAGCAAAAGCCTCCCCTAATACTCCACTCATCTCTGTCCTTCGTCTTTTCCTTCCAACTCTTATCGAATCCCTTCAAATCGTCCCTTTCCATAACCAACTGTGGAGGAAACTAGTGAGTTAGATTTTGAGTCCATTTATTGATTTTAAAAAATATACCTAATGGAAGTAATGTATACAACGTAGAATATATTATATCTAATATCCATGCCTAAGGCAATTCCATTAATTCGTTATACAAGGTATACTATTTGGGGCCTAAATAATAATTTACTAGATTTTGTACATCCACATTGGAAGGTTTACTTGATCCATGGGACGAAACTAAAATAGTATCAAATTTAATATTCACCGCGAAATACACTCTTAGAATATCGTGACTGACATCATTTTTCCAACCTAGCTTTATGTGTCCTTTGTGTAACTTTACTCTTTAGGGAAAAGCCTTTTTAGAATTCTACGGTGAAGACGAGAATCCTTATCTTTCCATCACTCTGGGACTTTCATTCATGTCAAGTAAGTCAAGCCAGTACATCTAGCGTTTGGAAATTGTGACGTTAATATTTTTTTCCTTTGAAGTATCTTGGGTGACCTAACTTGGAAGTGTTATAAATATATGCCAGCGACTATTAGCTGTAAATATTATAACTGATAGCTAGATATTCATATGAAAACGAATAAAAACATTAATAAGGTAAACCTATAGTTTACGCCAACATGGTCAAAATAAATATTGTGAAGTCAAGAATAATGAAAATCAAATAACCCACAGAAATAATAAAACATTGTTTAGGTCAGAAAATAACCGTATTGATCTTAAGAACTGATATATAACTGTCATTAACAAAATATACACTTTTCTATTTATTAAAATTATAAAAAGTTTTTGAACCAAAATAAATAATAACATTTACATATATGAACTAATTCATGTTATCTTTCAAATATGGGTGGAAGGTACATTTTCGTGATTTCGCTCGAATGACCCGACCTTCCCCATTACAATTACAGTTTCGTCTCCCTGATATGTCACACATATCTATTATTACTTCCCGCCCATTATGTCGGGTCGGAATTTGGAGATATAACTTTCCAGGGCCCGACTATTGTAACACTTAATAGTCCTACTACAAAATAGATAATTTTAAAATGAAAACCCGTAGTTTTATTTTAACTCTCGCTAGGGATAGCCGGAGATACAATCTGAAAGCGGGGCAAATCACAGGATATTTCGGGATATTTTTAATCTCGATGGGGACAACGAGACTATCCCATTCAAGACAGCATATATGGTCTCTTTGGTCATATATAATTAAACCAGGGTCAAATAGCTACAAAACCCACATGGAAACAAGTAACATACCCGTGGTAGAAAAATACTTACTCAAAACCTACTAGACAACGCAACCAGAAAACCATCCGCAATTTAAGACACTTTTCATGCAATATTTTCTAATTGTTCCAATAATCTATGTATACATATAATAAAACAGTAAAAATATTTTGTCTGTACATTTAGTATTTTTGACTGAAATAGATAGAGGGACACTTAAAAAGAATAATAGAAAGCAAAAAAAAAATTTTGGAATTTCTTGTCTGTCTGTATGTATGTATGTTTGTATGCGTTTCACGCAAAAACTACTGGACGGATTTGAATGAAACTTTTTTGTTGTATAGCTATTAAGGCTGGGCAACATATAGGCTATATTTGATTTTGAAAACTGGAACACCTGATGAAGAATCATAACAGAACAGCTAAACTATAAGAAATATGGAAATGGTACCGGTAATAAAAGTTTATCAATCTGACGAGCATTTTATGTTGACGCATAAAAATCGAAGACCAGGATCATTTGATGAAGAACTCCAAGAGACCAGCTACACTATTATATATATGGAAATGGCGCCTTAGCAAAAGTCATTCAACCTGATGAGCATTTTCTGCTGATGTATAAAAAAATGATCTGAAACATCTGATGAAGAACTCCAAGAGACCAGCTACTCTATAAAATAAATGGAAATGGCGCCTTAGTAGGTCGTTCAACCTGATGAGCATTTTCTACTGACGTATAAATATTGAAGATCTGGAACATCTGTTCCCGTTCATCAACATATATGTATTCATGCGGGACACGGGATAACCAAATGGCTGAAATTTTGAGTACTGGAGTTTAGGTTGCTACAGTTTGGAACACAAAAATATTTTTCATCTTAGCGAAACTCACGCGGGCGAAGCCGCGGGCAACAGCTAGTTAGTAATAATTTCCCTTGAAATTACTTTCACTACGAATGCCACAGTAAAGAGAATTTAGAAAATTCGTACTTTAATTTAACCTTTTGAACATTCCACATGTGGTAGTGGATAGGTTTTTTTAGTCAGGTAATGAAATTAAAAGCGCTCGGTTACGAGGTCCACTTAATAATGCACGCTGGTTGTACGTTCATAATGTTATGCGTCATCATGCACGCCAGACATACTGGTGCAAAGTAAAAAATACAGAAAAAATATCAGTTTGTGCACTATAATAAATTGATAATTGATCCAGGCCCAAAAATATCGAGAGCAATTGAATAGATTGTGGATAAAATAAAAGCTTTCATAAGGTTATTGCCATTTGCAAGCTTATCGATAACGATCATAAGGTTATTGTTATTATCGAAGTTAACTTTAGTGTAAGTAATTTATCGATTAATTTCATGACTTCCTATGTAATTTATTGTTAACTAATTTGGGAATTTTAATTTGGTTTAAAATTAAATTTGGTTTAAGATTTGTTTTAATAAAATAAAAATGTAACCGTGCTCTAACTAGAATAGTACATAATTATGAAAAAAGTTGGAGGGGTACAATCATGTGGTCCAGATATCGCTTCGTCAGCCAAAGAAAAAAAAAAGGCACTCTGTGATAGCACGAGGTATCATCATACGAAAGCAGTTACAACAACGAATTGCTCAGAAGAAGTTTTTACAGCAAACTCAAAGAGAGAGACTGAAGATCCTATTCTGTCCTTTTCTTATTTTGTGATACAAGCTTGTGAAAAGGTCAGCCTGCATAATGTAACCCTGCTACAGTGTAAAGTCCTTGATATATTTCACGTCGCGGTTTTGCGATTGCTTGTGTGGCTCCCGTGAATATGTGATTATAGAACATCAACAACTTTGTTTGTTGGTGTAAAGTTGAATTGCGTCTCTTGCAGTTTTAAACGATCAACATCTGGGCTTCAATCTAGAAAATGTTACTTGTAGTCATGAAATATTTAAAGCAATGGGGTTGCTATAGTCACTAATTTATTTTTGACAAGCCGAGGAAGGATAAATTGCAAAAAGGCGCAAATTTTGCACATTAAATATTTAAAAAACTAATAGTATCTAATAAAATAAACGTATCATTGATGATGACATATAAAGCAATTTTGCAGAATTGAATTTTCCCCTTCGATGAAAAGTGACATCTAACGACCATCTCAGCTAATGCTCTTCTGTACAATTGGACAATTTGGACATATAATAACTTGCATAGGTACCTCAGTAAGCTATTTTGATATAATATTAAATAGGTGGCTTCATTTACCAAAACTAACAATGTTGTATTAATTCGCGCCCCAATTTATAAGCTATTTTCATCCCGAGCGACGAGTTCCAAAAGACAGAAATTAATTATTTGATTAGGCTGTGGAAGCATTGAAATTGGGTATTTATTGATTTAGCATTTGCGCTTGTTAGCTCAATCTAAAAAGGTTCCTCGTTTCTTTCTGTTCCCGTGAAAATGTTAATAACGATAGATTTTGTAGTTTTAAGGAACATAAATATTCGATAATCGTGAATCATATGTTTTTAGTTTATAAATCCCACAAAAGGTCATAGTACTTAGTTGCGAATAGTCCAGTCTAATTTTAAATAAATTAATCTAATAGCTAGACAAGACAATCAATTTTCTGAATTGTGTTATGAAATACTAATAAAATATCAAATAAAGATTGACAGGAACCAAATTGTGTTTTCACGAAATTGTCTATTCAAAATGAAAGCACTATCTTAAGTTATTCAGATCATAAAATATCAAACGGTTAATAATAAAATCAAACTTTGCAAAACATTAATTTACAAACTTATAATTGGTATTCGCTGCCTAAATCCCTTAAAACGTAACTGTAGGTTACTGAAACAAGCGTACCAAAATTAATTCGACCTTGGAACTAATATCTTTGGATAAGCTAGCCCAAGACAAGAGAATTCAATTTCAAGTCACGATGAAGATTTCTCTACCGGATTGTATAAGTGGTTGAGTGAAATGGAAACAGGTCAAGGAAAAACAAATTAAAGGCCTCATTGAATGGTAACCCTAACAAAATAAATCATTATTACTGAAATGATTTGGTTTGGCAATTTTTTGGCATGTAAGTTTTGATATAGTTGAAAATAGGTACTTTTATGGTTAGATATATTTTTTAAAGTGTTTAGTTTTACTTAAATAAATAAATAAGAAATAAATAAGTATCCTATTGTTGGTCAAAATCCTCTCTATTCTGTTTGTTTGTTTGTAGTTTTATTTTCATCTATTTTTCTATTTCGTCTACTTTTAAATTCTATTTAATTAGATACATACTTTAAGAAGTGTTTCAATAAATATTTGTGCTAAAAAAGTAAAATTTAAAGTGTACGAAAATTCTATTTTTTTTTATCATAGCTTCCATAACAAAGTTAGTATTCCTAGCTGATGATATTACAACTATTATTTAATAATTTACTTTGGACGCTCATAAAGAATAACAGCACCAAAAAATTGCCTTAAATCGCTGTTAAATTGTACATAGTTTATAAAAAGGTTCTTGACCATAAAGCATAAAGTAATCTTACTAATATTATAAATGCGAAAGTTTGGATGTCAGTGTGTGAGTTTGTAAATTTGTGAGTTTGTGAAAATGTTTGTTACTCAATCACGCAAAATTTACTCGACGGATTTCGATGAAATCTGGTATACGGGTAGAAAAATACCGGGAATAGCACATAGGGTACTTTTTATCTCGAAACTCCCACGAGAGCAAAGCGCCGGGTCGCGGCTAGTCCTAACTAATATTATAAATGTGAAAGTGAGTTTGTTTATTTGTGCTTTTGTTTATTTATTTGTTTGTTTGTTACCTTTTAATGATTTATCTACTGAACCAATCTTCCTGAAATTTCGCATACACATAGTTAGAAGTACGGTGGAGGACAAGATACTCATTCCGGGAAAAAGCAATGTTCCTGTGGGAAATTCACGCGGGTAAAGCCGCGGGCAAAAGCTGGTAAAAAATAAATTTTAAAAATACAAAAACTTTTTTTTCTTCGGAAAATTAATTTGTTTTTGACTCTATTGCTGTCATTACACAATACAATTCGATAGTCAAAGATTATTAGCGTCCAAACAGACGTTCGACAATGGAACAGGGGCAGTCGAGACCAGAAATGGAGCAGCGAGAGGTCGTCACCGAAATAGCTGGTTGTTAATCTGTGACCTTTGGCCCCGCCTGCTCAGTCTGACCCATGCTTAATTTATTAATATCAGGTACAGTCGCAAATAAAATTTCTACGGAAACCATTCTGTAGTAGTAGATACCAATCTACTATAACACCAATACATTTTTTTTCTCTTTATGATTATAAGTTTTGGCTTGTAATACAAATCCACATGATCCTTTCCTTACTATTAAAATTGATGTAGGTAATCCAAGCGAAGCTCGGTCGTCCAATTTTTTTTACTTAAGTACATACATACATAAAATTACGTTTTTATCCCTTACGGGGTAGACAGAGCCAAGAGTCGACGCTTAGCTGAATGGTGGGCTTTTTGATGGAATGGAGATTAAGTAGGTACTTATTTTTTTATGTAACAAAAAGAAGGTATATATTATCTTCAATATTCTCGAAAAATAATGAATCTGAAACATTGGAATCGTGCAAAAATGGTAAAGGTTCAAGGGTCTTGATAAAATTTGAAGATAGCTTTGTTATAATTGCTATTAAGTACCAGAGTGTTTTTTTACGGTGGTTGTTTTATGTCATCGTTAAGTAAAATTTTAACAACTTAATTAATTAAAAAATAGCGTTATATCGGGGAAATGCAGCATATGGATTTTTGTTTTTGTTCGTAGCTATACCTATGGTATATATTTTTTTATAAAGGGTCATTAATAACCTAGAAACATTACATTTTCTCTTTAGGCATACATATGGAAAAGTACTTCAGTTATATATATACCGACATGATTTAAATATAAAACAAACAAGGTTATTTAATTCTGTTTTCTTTATATTTTATGCCACAATCGTTTGTTTCCAGCATTCACTTATGGTCCCTCTTTAATTCCTATAAACTTTTGTACCTTCATCAAATACGACAATTATTTTGTATGATAGCGATTTAATCATGTCAACAATTAACCTCAATCAGGTTACGATTTTTTGATGATGGGACAGTACAAAAAAAAAACAAAGTGGCATAAAGGAAATGTCAAACTATTCATGAAAATTAAATAGAAATGCGAGAAACAAAAAACCTCAAGGATTTCTTTATATCCTGTGACTTTTTAGCTTAACTGATATTATCGAATGACAAATAGCAGTAACAATCTACAACCTTGTTTTTAGTAGCTGGTGAAGCCGTGATCCTATAATATAAAGTAAACAAAAGTGGTAACTCCAATTTTTGATCTTATGTAGGTTATTAGAATGTCAAAATCCGTAAGGCTTTGCTTGTAATTCCGTTAACGGATTTCTGAGCAAAGCTTTTTATTTTTTTTAATTTGATTTGGCAACACTGCTTCCGATATCGGCCCTGATTAAAGGCCGAGAGTAGAGGCTTTAAAGCGAGTTCTTTTGACACTGAATCGATTAATTAATGTGAATTCACCTGTTTTCTATTTCGATTTTTTCCTGGCTCGAATTGATCGCTCTTTCTATCAAATGATACTTCCTCCTGCTTCCTCCTTACATTTTATCAACAAGAAAATATGATTTTTCCTTAAATAATGAAATTAATGTATTTAAATCTGAGCGGACCTTAAATCTTTGATTTGACGTTGATATTGTAAAAAATGATAATGTTGAGATTAACAATATTTATTATAATTGTATCTAATTTAAAGTTGCCGTTGATGGAGAAAGTCAAGAGGAAGTTATGAAGAAGGTAAGGATGATGATGTATACATCCCTCATTTTCGTCACTGATAAAAATATTGAACTTATTACAACGTTAAAGTACGGTCTTTCGTTAATGACGTCAGTCTCTACGACGGGCTACACATCTTATCGGATACAAAATTATATGAAAACCATTGAGAATGGTCGTTTGTAACGTCGATATCAGTGTAATGTTGAGGGGAAAGAGCGACGAGTGGGGAGCGGCCTTGCAGCATCTCGGATTCTTGACGTCGCGACGTCGAGAATCCGAGACCCTATTCCTCCTAAACCTATGACGCGTCGTAGGTTTAGGAGGAATAGGTACCTAGAGTTTTCGCTAAACACTCAAATGAATATTTTTAATAGCCAAGTATCCCTCTGTACCCTTTTTATTTTACGAAGTGGTGTTCGAAGTCGTGACCCATAAAACGTCTGCGACATCGCGCTCGTCCGTCAGCCGCTCGCGCCGCCCCTGCTAACTTCTTGATTTATTGCCCACCATTTATCTCATTCCTTTAGGGTTTCAAACCACAAAAAAATTACACTGAATTTGTTAGTTCGTCTTTCGAACGATAAGTTTGCTTTTCTATGGCTTTATAGAAGTCATGTCATCAAGGCTGAATGAGAACCGATAAACAAAACACTCAAGCGATTTGGTAGAAATTATACGGAGGATGATTTGGGTCCTATGGCTCCCATGTGGGGGAAGGCGTCGATAGTGTTTCGCCAGTTTCCTCTATCTTGAGCTACGCGCTTTACTTCAGGCAAAGTATATTCTATAACATTATACGGAGGATAATGTGATAGGATATACTTTGTCTGAAAAGGGGCATAGTTTAGATGCAAACAGCAGTCTTTCTTAAACCTGTATTTCGCGTGTTTAAGAATATTTAAAAGTCTTATACCTTCCTTACATTTTAACCTAAAAGATAGAAGAAACTTCCCTGACAGCCTTTCCTTAATTCGAGTTAATAACTCAGCGCCCGTTGAACCAAAATAATTTCGTGAAAGCTTGAAATTTCTATTTCACCCCACCAAGTAAGTGCTTATCTCAAATGGCAGCCAAGGTCCTAACCCAAATACAATATTAATGAATTCCGACCTACACCACTGCCACAGCCCATTTGATTCCCAAATAGATAATATCGGGCCTTGATTGGAAGACTCATTTAAGTAAATGGCTGGTATATTACAGAAATCTAGATACGTTGACGAGTTGATGACATTCTGACATGGTATAAGAAAGTCTTGTCAAGGATGTGAAAATACATCATCCCGAACACAAGCACTAGCTACGCAGCTGGGAATTTTGGAATAAAAAGAAAAACTAGACAAAAAAAAACCGGCCAAGTGCGAGTCAAGCTCGCGCCCCGTGGGTTCCGTACACGCAAAGCATCTCACATTATAGCTCTAACTAAAAGACCAACTGGTTTCAAAAACAAACCTAACTTTGTAGTTCGATCCCTAGGATTCATACTGCATCAAGCGCAAAAATAAATTTGTAACACTTTTTTTCGACTTCAGGCAACATATTTACAACTTTCAGATTTATTCCTGTACAAGTACTGTCGGACCTTGCTTTTTGCCAAATTCGCTCATGCGATCTCTTGGTCATTTCAAT
>CM031572.1:5892940-5915944 GCA_018467065.1 Ephestia elutella
TTCATTGAAGGATTAACATTGCCATGAAAATTTTGGGTGTATTAAATCTATGTAATGACACCAAATTATATTAATAAGAGCATAACTCATATGTAATTAGGAAGAATAGAACAATAAAACAAATATTTAAAAAATATATATATATAAAAAAAAAATAGAGCAAAGAAGTATTATTTCCTTGATATTACTGAAATCAGAATAATACCTAAATAAGATCATACAAATGGAAAAGACGCGTTATTTTGAAAGAACTCTGTCACTCAATAGAATCGAATTTCTTTTTTAATTACACACTTAAACTTGTTTTGCTGAAAAAAGTCATTTCGAGTTATGACATTATTATTCCTATTTCTATGCTTGATAGGTATAATAAGAAGAAAGTAAAACTTAATATTTTCGTCTTTATCATGTACCTATTTCATAGCTTCCTGTCCAATATCGATTAGAGCCTCTTTAAATATTAAATGAAGTTATTACTTATAAGCACTCGTAGTTATGTTATTGTCATATTGAGGTTATATTTTGTAACCTTTTTTCACTTAGTGAATGCAATCAAATTATTAATGACATTTTTGTCGAAGAAAGTTATAAGTAGGAACATTGAGTTATGGTTAACCTCGTTTTAAATGTAACACCATATTTGTTGGAATTTTGTAGAAAGCGTCAATTAATTACCTAGTTTTTTTGTGAACGTGTTTTTTAATGGAAATTGCCTTGTATCGATGGAACAAATATGATGATATTATTTATCTAAAGATCAAATCCTACCAATATTATATAACAAATGCGAAAGAAAAAAAAATATAAAAATGCAATCACACCTCAACCGCTGCACTGAACAGATTTCATGAAATTTTGTATACTTATTTACTACTTATTAGGTAAGTATATTTTTGACTTGAGAATAACTTGAAAAAGCTCATTTACTAAAAAGCATACATTTATCTCAAATTTAAATAAAACTTATTCTCCAGTTAGTGAAAACGTAAAACTCAAATTTACAAAACACAAAAAAATGTATAAAAAATAAGTAACATATTCGCTGTCCTAAATTTGCCTCTCTGGGGAAATAATACCAATGAAAGACAACGCTAATCAAATCTACGATACTAAATCGCACGCCTGAATGGCCGATGTGAAAAATTGGATAACAAAAGGAGCATACAATTCTCAAGGGGAAGATACGACTGTGCGCTCTGGCAACTATTATCGCTTGAATGAAGACAAGAATATGAGATCTATTATTTCAATAAAATTAATTCATTAATTCTGAGATGAAGTAGGCACTCATAAGTCACGTTTTCATACAAATTGGTATATTTATTTATTAAACTAGCCCGTGCCCGCGACTTCGTCCGCGCGTAACTTACTCGGCGTATCGAGATGAAACCTACTCCAGATTTTAAGTTCGATTTTCAACAAAACAATAGTGAGAACCGCATCAAATTTGGTCTAGTAGTTTTTGCGTGATGTGCGTACAAACATACAGTCAGAAAGACAGAAGGACAGACAGACAAAAATTCTAAAAAAATCGTTTTGGCTTTTATTGGCCCTAAAAAGACCTAGTTATTTTTTCTTAAATATCTCCTATGCACAGGTACAGACCAGTTTCAGTTTTATTATATGTATTGATTGATGATGACAAATTGAACAGAGATACCTTGAGTATTAATTTATGGTATTTTTCCTTAATTGTGCTGATCAACAACGACATTATTATTTATTTCAATAAAAGTCAAAGGATACTCAGGTAATAAGTCTAAAATAAACAAGACTTAACAGAGTATTATAAAACTAATATACCTACATAATTCGTCAAATCGATACAAGAAGTAAAATATCTTAAATAAAATACAAATATGATAAAAGAGTGTGAATTATTACTTTCACCTATCACCATTTATTTTCTTTCAGTAAAAAAGTAACACCGTATCACGTAACATCTAAACATTTCTGACATGTGGTAGAATATATTTTCAGAGTGTGTCACGAATATAGAATATATATATAGAATACTCTTTGAGTATTGCAGCGGCTTTACGCCAAAAAGCGAATGTTGCTCGCAGGCCTTCTGTAAGAGCCCTACTGTACGGTTCGTTAGCCAAATTAACGTGTTAGTAGCTCACAAGGTTTGCAGTTTCGATGATGTTTTCCTGCTAAATCCCTTTTTGCTAACGGTACTAAGATTTACCTGTGACTATTTGCTCATAGACAAAGAATTATCTTAAAGTTTTCTTTGTACAATGCAACATATGCTTAATTTCTTATAAATTAATTCATTTCATAATACAAAAAGTCTTTAACCCAGCAGTGGGTCAATAGAGATTAAACTAGTGGCTCTGTGAGCTGAAGAGATTACAAGTCGAAGAAACTTTTCACACCATATTTTTTTCATAAAATATGCTATAATATAAGTCCACCATTTTCAAAAAAGCATTTTTTGGCATTTTTTTAATTTGACTTTTTTGAGATTATTTATTGTCGTTAATTTTTTTTAAGTGACATATTTTGTAGAGTGAAATTAAGAATTTGTATTTTAATTATATTGGTGTCTTTTGCACGTCTGCTTGCAGACTGAAGACATGTAACTATTTTTCTGTATCATCGTTTGTACTGTTTTCTGGCAAAACATTTCTGATTTCAGATTTCAAGCTGAAAAGCTGAATAACAAAAATAAGCTAATTATTTAAAAATAAAAACACGACTGACAACTTACATAGCCTATGTCACTCGGAGGAATGCAAGGAATCTAACAATACATCTCACATCAAAATCTGTTAAGCCGTGGAACAAAGAAACTTACATACCTGAACCCTGAAAACATAACACTCTTTTTTGGTCAGTCATGTAATAACAAAAAGAAAGAAACTACTTACATGAGTAAAGTAATAATAATAAACGTCAACTCCAGACTCTGCCAGTACTTCAGCGAAGTAGTTAGTGGGGCACACGAAGAAGTAGTCAGCGACGACGTCAGCTATCATCTTCTGGTTCAGGTACCCGTCGGTGATCTCCTCCCAGTCAGTGTACTGAAAATTAAGTGAAAACACGATTAATTAACTTAATTGAAGAGCTGTGTTCAGTGGATGGTGCTTAATTGTGGCGCCACTTAATTTTATTACATTACTAGGTTTCGCCCGCGGCATCGCCCGCGTGAATTTCCCCACAGGAACCGTGGCTTTTTCCGGGATGAAAGTTACTTCTAACTATGTGTAGGCGAACTTACAGGAAGATTGGTTCAGTAGATAAAGCGTGAAGAAGTAACAAATAAATAAAAAAAACAATATATTATATAATATATTGTTTTTTTTATTTGCCTACATTCGCATATATAATATATAATATATTGTTTTTTTTATTTATTTGTTACTTCTTCACGCTTTATCTACTGAACCAATCTTCCTGTATATAATATATAGTTATAGTTAGAATTAGGATGATTAAATCAGACATACTTTATATCAAAAGTACTTTCATAAAGAAATTAGTGTGGTGTAAAAATTAGTGTAGTAATATGGTGAAAAAATTCCATGCGAGCAAGACTTGAACCCGCGACCACTAATTGCACCAAAATTAAATCAAAATTTAAAAAAACAAAATCAAATCAAAATTTTAGTACTAATTGCATCTGAGATGCTCAAAAATCCAAAAATAAATATTTTATATCATACTAGCATAGGCCAGGGACTTGTTCTTGTGGGAAAATTGGGAAATCCTCTCTTAGTGTTAGTCTCCTGCCCTATTCTGTTAGTCTTCTCTCTACACTCCCTAAGAAATCTACATGCCAAATTTCAGCTTCCTGCGCCCAGTAGTTTTGGCTGTGCGTAGTCTGTCAGAAATCAGATTTTTTTTTAAAACTGTAACGTGGCAGCGCGTTGATTCTCTTTGGATCTATTTCTGCGTGCGCTGGCACATACTTATCTCACCTGTCTTATATTTTAAACTGTATTCATTCATATTCGATTCTGCATTTTGGTTGTCATTCTTGACCCAGTTTCTCTAAATCACTTGTCCTCTAATCATTGTAAAGATAAATATAAAGCTGTTTTAAAATAATATATCTAATAACAATAAGACCCTTGGAATAAGGGTAAGTTTTGTTTCGGAAGTGGTTTTAAATTTATAGTGTGTGTTATCTTTTCTAATCATTTTTATATTTTGTTTTAGGTCTAATTCTTTATCAATAAATACTATTACCCTGAGGTTTACTATTATTTTAAGAGTCTCAAATGTGATAAAACTAAGTCAAAAACTAATATATAATTAAAGTAATATTATGTCTCAAAGCTACAAACTAGCATTATCAGTCACTCAGTAACGGAAGGATTTAATATATTTGTATTGGTTTTATTTTTTTTATGTAAAACTGAATTTATTTGATGTAGTTTGAAGAAAAACTGAAATACTGACGGCAGAAGGAATCAACAACAGTCAGATAGATTGACGTACAGTCACTTAGTTTATAGGGAAGAGGATATCCTTTTTAGTGGTTACTCAGAAACACGCTCTCTCACGCATCTCTCTTGAGCAGTCAAAATTATAAGTAGCGTTGCAAGTCTGGCAGCGTAACCACAAAAAATCTATACATACTATATAATAAAACTGTACTGGTCTATGTGGTTTTTGTATAGGAGACATTCACGAAAAAAAATATGAGTGGTCGCAATAAGGCCTGACAAAAAATTATAATATAATATATGTATATTTTTTTGTGTTTTCATTTTATGTGTGCCAAATAAATATTATTTCGTTCTTTCTTTCAAAAATAAAAAAAATAATATAATTATTAGCCCGGAAAAATGTACTGTTCGGGTGAAATGTCATATTAACAATAGTAAATTCTGTATTGTGTCACGGGTAAAAGCTAATATTATAATAAACATATAATAAGATAAGGCGTCAGAGGAAGAATAAGGCACAAACCCATCTTTTCTAAAATAATCATAACCCCGAAACTATAAATGCTCCTTTCACTTGATATAATAGGCAATGTATGAAATTTTTTAAAACGCTTGATTATTTTTCTGGTTGTAGGAATAACATTCCTGATTAACCTGTAAAAATCTTAGATTTTTCTGTTCTACCAATTAATTATAAAAACATATTGTTTTTAATTAGCTCAACAATGGCGGAGCTACGGCTGTAAAGGATATTTCCTATGCCATGTAATATTAAAAAATGCAAGTGTCACTTGTTATGTCAGTTTGAATGACTGTGATTGTCACAATGACATAACTCTTAGAAATGACAGTCATTAAATGTCATTGATCAAATGTCAAATGACACTTGCATTTTTTTAAATTTCATGGGATGTGAAAGATCCCTAACAGCCATAGCTCCGCCATTTTTGAGTGAATTATAAACAATATTTTTTTACAATTAATTGGTAGAACATAAAATTCTAAGATTTTTACAGGCTAATCAGGAATGTTATTCCTACAACCAAAAAAATTTTCAAGCTTTTTAAAAAAATTCATACATAGCCTATTGAAACGACAGCAGCGGTGGTGTCATGTAATATATTATCTTCATCACTTTAGTTCATAATCACTAGATAATTAAAAACAAGAGGTATTTATTCAATTTATTAAAAGGCATGACCTAATTTCACACTGTTCCTTTAATTTTTATCTTTGGACTACAATGGAGCCACATTTGCATTTTATCACTATGCCTACAGTTAACAACCGATTCTATTATTCAAGTTTTATCTTTATTACTTTAAGTATCTCTTACAATTACTCCTAAAACGTCTTTCACTTTACCTAGAATACAACAATTGTACTATGCATTTTATAAGAGTTCGAGGGCCAAACCATTACTTAGCGGTGCATATGAAGACACATAGTCAACTTATTATGGCCTGTGGTGTGGCCCTAAAATAGCACCAACCCATCTCTTCCCGTGGGTGTCGTAAGAGGCGACTAAGGGATTTAAAACACCGGAGGATGGGCAGCAGCGTCTTTCCGCGTACTATGCCATCACACTGCGATCGCCAACCCGCCTGCCAAGCGTGGCGATTACGGCAAAACCCCCCATGGATAAAATCCTTGGGGGAGGCCTTTGTCCAGCAGTGGACGTCTTTAGGCTGAGAGAGAGAGAAGTCAACTTATTGCGCGATAAATATAAATATCATAGCTTGATATGATATTTTTATTAAAATAGGTAGGTTGTGATCTGACATTTTATTCACTTCTACCCATATCGTGTACTTACGTAATTTTTTCTATTCTTTTTTTAGCCTGTAAGTTTTTATTTGTTATTCTTTTTAGTACTTACTATACTCTCTCTCTCTCAGCCAAAAGACGTCCACTGCTGGACAAAGGCCTCCCCCAAGGATTTCCACAACGACCGGTCCTGCGCTGCCCGCATCCAAGCCCAACCCGCGACCTTCACCAGGTCGTCGGTCCACCGAGTGGGAGGCCTGCCAACACTACGTTTTCCGGTTCGTGGTCGCCACTTAAGAACTTTTTAACTTTTTACTTACTACTTTGTTTGCTTACTATACTACTGTTTTTTATATTTTTTAGATTCCCTTAGAGAAGTGTATTATGTAAAATAAACATGCACTCACTTGAAATACAATCGCATCCCTCTTGATTTGAGAGAAATCCTTAAAAATAGTGTCGACGATCTCCAAAAACTTTTCTCGTTGTAAAAAACTGGGGCCATCCTTTTCAAAATAGTCCAGGAAGTCGTACAGTAAAAAATAGGTTCCTGAAAAAAAAAACAGGGAATTAAAGGTTTGGCATGTCACCTCACTACAAAGATTACACATCCAAAGTTCTAACTTCTTATGATGTAAGTCTTCCTTAAATGTAAATAAAAAAAAAATTCAAAGGAAGAAATTTTCGAGAACAGGGAATTTCCAAAAGTTCTCGGGAATTTCTCGGGTTTTTAGGAAAAATTTTCCGTTCTCGAGAATATTTCTAAAATATTTCCAAGAAAGTTTCCGCTTTTTCTTCGAAAATTTTGAGAACGGCACATCACTCCACAATATTCTTTTTCTAATTCAACAATTACAACTCGTCATCCTAGTCCTAACTATCCTAATCCTAACTAATATTATAAATGCGAAAGTGAGTTTGTTTGTTTATTTATTTGTATGTTTGTTACCTCTTCACTCTTTATCTTTTGAACCAATCTTCCTGAAATTTCGCGTACACATAGTTAGAAGTACTGAGAAGGACATAGGGTACCTTTCATCTCGGGGAAAGGCACTGTTCCCGTAGGAAATTCACGCGGGCGAAGCCACAGGAAAAAGTTAGTATTATTGCGTCTCAACATATTATATTTTCGAATAAATTCAACCAACCAACCTACATAAATTTATCTAACATTTTGATTATCATGTTTATTCCCAGTAAACACAACATAAAACAGAGGACTTCCTTTCAGATCGTCATCGTATAACTCCACAAATCGTCAATAAACTGTGCACTAATGGGGTTTCCATGTTCGTTGGTAGTTTCTATTTTACCCAAACTATTTGGGGCAATATGTACAGTCGACGAAAACCGCTTCGACTCTAAAACTTTATAATAATCGATTCTATTGTTGTCGATTTACATACCTAACTGCTGTTTATTGCAATAAAAGATAGTTGGCTTACTGTAATGATTGGTAGTTTTTTTGTTATGTTTGTTTTCTTTAATTAGATTGAATATGATGACATTGATGATATATAATTAACAATTCTCTCTCTTTAATCGTATTTCCTCATGACTGAAGGTCGTGGTCATTATATGGAATGAAACACACACAACGACTCTCATGGCAATTTTATGGAGTCGTTTGCCATTGCCTTCTCCATTAATAATTAACAATTAGATAATTACTTAAATTAGGGGAAACCTTTTGATATTAATCAGAATAACGTTAACTAAAGTTAATTTATCAAGGACTAAATATCAAAGATAATAATTTATTAGCTGTTACCAGCAGCTCCGCCGGCAAAAAGTATATCTTGTGTTTTTGATAAAAACTTTGACCGGGTTGGTTTTAGAAAAAAAATAACGTTTGACCCCGGGTTTTCAACTATATCCATACCAAATTTTATTAAAATCGGTCTAGCGGTTTAGCCGTAAAAGCATTATAATAGATAGACAGACTTTCGCATTTATTATATTAGTAGGTATGGAAATATGGATTTGAACATATGCTTATTTTCTACACTTTCATTATAACAAGGTCAAGGCTGTGAACCTTTTACAAGGCTCCATGATGGACGATGTTATTGCCGTAATTTTAGCCTGGGAATCGGCACCCGGCCTCAATTGTAACAATTTTCATTCAAATTAGTAACTTCTGGTCAATTCATTCACTATTTTTTACATTAACATTTTTTTATTTTTGTATTAGTTATAGTTTGTATAGGAGTACATATAACGTACTCCTTTTCCCACTTTAGTACTGCCTGAAGTAGTTGGAGAAATAAAGGCTCCCTTTTCTTCGCTTGTGCTCTGCATTGGGACCTATTAGCTAAATAAAAAAAAACAGCTTTTTTATTTTATAAATTGGAGTGAAACACATCAAAATTTAATCTTACGTCACGTAAGAAGCTATAATTCTGTATAGGTGCTGTAGTATTCATGTCAAAGTGATGTTACGTCAAAGTGACGTTACGTCAACCTCCCCACTACTTCCATATAAAATGGTCCGTTGCACCGGCTGTATGCTCGGATACGTCGAGGTGTGCGGACCGCTGCTGAGTGCACGGACTAATGGCACTCTGCCCAAACTTCTATCTATAATGTGTGTGAAGGTTAGTTAATGTATACGGTGGAACATCAGTGAGTTGGTTGTGATGTACATTGCGTGCGGAGGCGGGGCGCGCAACATAGCCGTATGAGGTACACTACAGGTGCCTAAGCATATTTTGAGTTATATTGTACGTACATTATCTACAGTTATCTATATAGCTGGATTTATTATTTCACTTTCGTTTTGGTCATCCTAAATGTCATTAATATTAATAAAAAAGGACATTTAAAGAGACAATAACACCATCATTAATATAAATTTTAACTTCCTCATCTTTTAAATCAAAAGTACCTATAGGTAAAGTTGGCTGAGATCAAGCGTCTGAGCAACATTCCATAATACCCTCCGGTTTGTGAGGACTAGCGATTTGCCGCCAAGAATTTCTCGGTTTCCGAAAATTTCTTTAATGGAAAATTTCCGGTAAACTTTCCAGAAATTTTCGGGAACGTTTTCTCCCAATTTTTTGCGAAAGTCTGTCTGTCACTATTTCACGGCGTTTCAAAGTTTCTATGATAAACATAAGACTTTTTGCCACGAATGGAACCGCGGGCAACAGCTAGTAGTAAAAATTTTTCTTTGAAAATTTCTCGGGAACGAAATTCTCAAGAAATTTCTTAGAAAATTTCTCGGGAATGAAATTCTCAAGAAATTTCTTAGGAAAATTATGAATATGGCAAATAAGCATTTCCCATCATCCGATTTTCTTGAAAATTCTAGTGATTGTCAATCTTCTTATTTTAAAGACAACTGCAAAAAGATTTAAATATTTCAGGTACTTTTCCAACAATTTCCGTTTTAGGAAATATTTCCGGGAACGTTTCCTGACCGATTCCGAAAATTCTCGAAATTTTTGGAAAGGGCACATCACTAGTGAGGACCGATGACTATTTTATACTGATCTCGTAATTGTATTGTTACGGTTGTAGGCTTTCTTTACAAAATGTAAATGGTTGAGAATAAATCATATCTATCTATCTATAATGAACAAATAGGTACTAAAATCACTTTTTCCCAAAATGTCTGGAACATCTTTGGTCCCAAAATGTACTTTTATTGTCTGCCAAAAAATGAACATTTACCTACACTAGATGCTATTTGTATGTAGTTAAATTATACAGGATGTCTCTCAGAATAGGAAGGATTATAAAATTGAATATTTTATAAACACTTGGAAATGGACGAAGTGGGGTGTACGTAGCAGATTCATCGTTCGTGCGGATTGGTTAATTACTATATCATAGTGGTCAGGAACAGACCGTGTGTATACTATCGAGGCGTTTTTCGAGGGCGGAAAATCGTATGTTGCAGCTCTAGGCGGGGCATTTAATTTTTTTTTACCGACAAATTCCTACAACCATGATTCTTATACTTAACATTATTTTGATGTTTTTAGACATCCTTAAATAAAAAAAAAAAATTTGATGATCCGATATGAAATGGGAAAGGTAAATAAACTATACTGAATTGCTCGTAAACAAAAAAGTTTACAATAGAGATTACTGTTCACAATTAATCAATAAGACTTCATTTACCTGTAAATAAAAGTTGGCCGGTTTATAATAAGGCTTTCTAGTCATAAAATATATTTTTAATGTTATAAATGTCAATATGGTTTTTATTTAATTACAGGAAATCGGGTTCATAAACATGAGTCGTTTTTTAAAATTAAGATTGAATAATTCACATTACGTACGAATATACAATTTTCTGGACTGTAGAATTAAAAAAAAAAATTAAAAGTTAATAAAAAAAAAACTGTTGTAGTCACCCTTATAAAAATTGAGGATATGGTTCATTACAATAGTATACGAATAATATATAAAAGTCACCATTGCTGGATTTTTTGTTTTTGTACAGGATGTTTTTAAAGTATAAAAATTACAACTCATTAAAAAATCCATTTCGGATTGTTATTTATTGGTGATTTTTTAAATCAAGCTTTTATTATTCGTAAGGAAACATGTAACAAAAAATCACCCTGGTAGGATTTTTTGTTTGAGAGTTATAACAATATGAGTCTTATAATAGCGTTTAAAAAAAAACGGCGGTGGTGATTTTTTTTTTTGCAGTTAAATTTGCAGTTGTAATATCATAATCTATGTAGTTTATAAAAATCACCATCTTAGGATTTAATGTGACCACCTCCATACAACTGAAAATTCACAGCCCCGACTACTCGGCGCCAGTTTTGTTTACGTTACAACATAAGGCTTTTACAGTATAGACCAAGCGAAAACTTATTCGTAAATGGGTACAGAAGTCGTGTAGTACAGGATAAATAAATCAGCCACGGCCGGGCCCGAGCAGAACTTCAAGATCTGAAGAAGCAATAAGCGAAGTTGACGCTAGCGTTCGTCGCAATCCTCGTCTGTCGATACGCAAAAGAGCATCAGCCTTAAACCTTACTAAATCAACGTATCGACAAATGTTATCAAGTTATTTTATACTCCAGCTTTAAGAATATCTTGCCTACAGTTCACGGACGTAGTTTTAGCAGGATGGAGCCCACCACCCACACTGCAACAGCCATCATAGACTAGCTTCGAGAGTTTTTTTCCTCGAAAATTGATATCCCACTGTCAATCACCAGATTTGACCCCCATGGATTTTTTACTGTGGAAGTAACCTTAAGTGCAAAGTTTTCATCAGCATTCCAACGAATATAGCTGAGCTCAAAGAAAATATCCATCACAAAATTATAAACATCAATTCTGCCTTGCTGCGCGTCGTGTCACGAAAAATGCAATGACGAGATTTCACGAGTCCGTGCGACGTGATGGAGGTCATCTCGAAGACGTCATTTTTTTAAAATAATATCCAAACTTATGACATCTAAAATATTTTTGATAAACATGATAGTTTTTTTTTATTTGATTTCAAAATCATTCCTCTGCCGAGAGACACCCTGTATTATGCCTATTTCTGTGCCTGACAGCTATTTATCATAGACCTCAACTATTATACCTATAACTAGGTTTTCAAAACAAAGCTTTCTGAACTAATCAACATTGTTTTAACAATCGTGAATAAACATTACACAATCACGGTGGATTGATTGGTCAATAATACAATAGCTCTTGAAAATAATAAATTATTTTGTAACAAATGCGACACAGTCAAACACCCTCATTGGGCTACCGTGGTGGGTTATGGGATCATGGCCTATTGTCCTTTTCCGGCCATAAGGAGTGTCAGATGATGATGAAAGAAACTCATTGGAGTTTCTTGCCCTGAAAACAAAACACTTCTTTTGGGCAGTCGTGTAAAACGTCCAGTTTAAGTCGGACTATTGGCCTTCTGTAGAGCCCAAGATAGGTCAAGGTGAAGAGGTCAGAGGCGAGGCGCTCTGAAATCATTTGGCGCCACTTCGTAATTTATTACTCGTTATGAAACATGGTCGCCAACTGTACACAGCCATTGTTGCGCTTTTGGTTAGAGAATTCTAAAGCATTGTTATCCCGTAGTCCGACTTTAATAAGAAATTGTTTATTCCAGACTAAGTCCATATTGTGTAAGTAAAAGAGAATGTAATAACTAGTTTAAGTAATTCCACTTTATTTGACAGATTACTGAATCCACAAATAAATAAACAATCAATTAACGTAACATAATTTGAATCGTAAAATAAAGTCACGACTTTTTATTTAAAAAAAGATTGAAAATGGTAAGAAAAGACATATTATTTTATAGTAAAATATTCGGGTAAAAAAGCAGTAGTCTATCTATAGACATTGAAACATGAAATTTTGCAAAGAGGAAACGGGTGAAGGTAATCAATGTTCTTGTATTATCGATTTGAATGAATGAATCAATGAATGAATGAATGATTTATTAACACTTAACACTTACATTTTACACTTAAAGATATGACAGTATTTACTTTAATAATTATTTTAGACCTTAATAATTTTCATATCACAGTAAATTATACTTTACTTTGTCCACAAAAAAACATCGTAAGTCGAGTAATAATAATTTGTATTTTTAATAGTAACGTCATAATAAATACAATAGATAAAAATTAATAATACTAATACGATATACCTAATATATACCTAATAGTTAAAATTACCAAACCATTAGTAGATGAAATTGGTAGGAAAAGGCTGGTAATGAAGTTGATAAATGATCTAAGAACTGAACAAAGCTAAACCAATATTTCGCTACCAATATATACCTTTATCCAATAAATGATTTTTCAGTTAAAAGAATATTACTTTCAATTTTTGTTATCTAAAACCATCAATAATCTAATAAGTACATCTACATAAATATCTCTATAGAAATACTTAAGTAGTTTGTTTTTTTATTTAATTGCTTAAAAAAGTGTTATTAAAGACTATACTTATTATATACCTAGTATAAGTAACTCTACCAATTCAACTGTTTATTCGCAAAATCATAAGTTTGCCATCACTTTTCTCTAGTTATACTTGCAAATTAACTAAACATGTTAATGAACTAATTTCGTAGCATATACATTTCGATACATGAATCTAGCAAGTGTAAATTATTATGATTATTAATTTATATCATAGAGCTTGATTTTTTGTAAGCGGGATGTCAGATAATTATGATTTTTGTCTATGTTGGTGAAGGACAAGTATTCATGGAAGTAATAAGTACTTTGTACAACGTACTTATTACTTCCATGAATTTTTGTCAAGTTTGACATTTTTGGTGTATTTTGGTTCCATGGCTTCCATAGAATTTGTGAACAATCTGTAAAAAATCGAATGAGGGATTTTCCGAGACCCAAATTAAAAAAAAAAATTGTTCCAGATGACTTCATAGATGGCAAAGGCGAGAGAAAAAGTTCCATACAAAAAGCAAAACTTCACGGGATTGGCGTTTAAATAAAAATAAAACTTAGTAAAAAAAACATCTAAAAAGTATCAATATTGTGATCTAACTGTTAGGTGATTTTTTTTCTGAATCTGGCTGCTAATAAAAAGCGCACAATATAGGTACTGCCCACGGAAATATATTTCCGTGGTACCGCCATTATTACAACTCGGCTTTCAATAAAACTCCATCTGTTGAGATTTTTTTATACTGTTTTTTTTTTCTTAATTACCTATGTGTTATAGGATGTTTATAGGTCTATTAAAGAATGAATTTTTTTTCTATGTCTTTGATTTGTTCTTATTCTACTTACGAGACCACGTCATGATTCCTTATTAAAGAAATTATGAGTTATTACCTTATCGTGACGTAAGTAATAGTGTTATAAGACTAACGAAGCCAAAATGACAAATCACCCCATTTGTTATTTCCCTCCTTTTTACAAGGTCCTTATTTTTTCATACAGAAAACTTTCTAAGATGATAAATAACTGAAAAACATTCGTCCTTGTATTTTCTTAATCCATAACTTGGGTTATGATGTGTTTAGAGTCCTATGTCTTTTTTTTAGATGCTTTTACTATTATGATATTACTTTTCTAAGAAGAGAAGAAAAAACAATAAAAAAATTAAAGCAACATAGTTATAAAAATTAAAAGCAAGTAGAGCTAGTTAATGTTGTTTTACAAATTAAACCCAAGCCTAAAACTACTTAACTTTTTAAAGTCGTACAGCGGAAATAAGCCAATATACCTTGGGCGGCGTAAATTCCTTTTTGGAAAAGTTACGCAGTAATTTTTTCTGTAAGTTCGTAATACGAATAAAATTGTTGTAGTCGCCTCGAGGCCTCGAATCTCGGCAGCAACCTTTCATTTCGAGTGTTCTCAAAAGGTAGGCAAATTCCAACGTTGTTTGCCGAAAAGAAAATCACAGAAAGGAAAAACTCAGTTTGTGTAAATAAGTTGCCTTGCAGAATTCTGCGATTATTTAAATATGATAATTTTGTCGATAATTGTGATCATTCTTGGTGACGTTACATTTTGACTTTAAACAAAGCATAAAACTGGTATTAAAGTTCTGAGATCTAAGAACAGTTCTAAGATCTGCTTTTTTTTATTTAGCCAATAACACCCACAGCTGGGGCCATAAGTACTACTTTCGAAGATATGTTTTTCATTTAAATTGCATTCATTGAAGCAAGAAAATTAATAAACTTACCTACTAGAAGATGATGTTATTAAAGAAATATAACTATTTACATACCCATCTACTATAAGTATATTAACATTTTATATGAGGGCTCGACAGTTACCTAATAATGATAGGTCATTATTCATTCCTTCCGCCCCACCCTACCCTAGCCCTAACCGTACCCAAAAGTTTGTATCTTCAAGTCCTACAGAAGAGAGTTTTAATGGACCACCATTAGTAGTAAAAGTAATAAATACATTAATTTACGTATTACATGTGCCTGGATACAAGAGCTGGTAGATATCGTGTGTAAGATGAATACAAGATTACATCAAATATTCAAATGGTACATCTCTTCTCTGTTTGAGCGTACCAACATAACCCCAATTGTCTCTTGGAAAAACGATTCAAAATTTTCAGTCTCAGGTGGCAATGGTACCTTTCAATTTCGCGATTCGCTCTTAACTGAAGCTCCGTTTCTTGAGAGGTGGACAAAATATGGAGAGTATAGAAAAAACAACTTATTTAATGCTCTTTCATATGCCCGAACTCTCTTTCATATCCTGTCAGAACCCAAATTAGGTCAAGATGTAAAGTGATCTATGATGATAAAATCGTATTTACATGGAAATGATGATAAATAAGAGGGCATTGAGTATAATTTAATAGACAGGTACAAACAGATAGCATCACCAAAATTATATTTAGCCAATCATATTCATTCACGTCCAATAGATATGCTAGTAAATTTTGTTGGTAAAAACGTTTTGATACAAAAATCAGTCGTCAGTACATTTGGTTATGCGAATTGTGCCCACATCATGGCAGAAAGAAAAGTATTAACTATGCTCATATTATAGCAGAAGGGTATTAACCCAGATACAGAGATCAATCGTTATAAAGTTCAGAAAATTGTATATTTCTGTTTACTATTTATTTCGTAGATGAGGCGCTCGGAACGTTGGCAACAGAAAGGGGGGATGGAGGCAAGGGGAGGCTACGTGGGCGAGTCTGTAGTACATGGTAGTACGACTAAAAATCTACGTCGCGATATTGTTGTGTCTACATGGCTTTGCGCAGGCGCGATCCCCGTGGCGAGTCCTCCTAGACTCAAATGACCTCGAACTACCCCTATTTATTGCAAATAAATGATTTGATTTGATTTGATTTGAACTCCAGAGGTAATATTGATAAACCGTAGATAAGCCGAGGTATCAACATTTTTGTACTTGTTTTGTTATTGTTGAGGTAAATAGCCTCGTTTTCTTTTAATTTTTTGGCTCTACTATTGGTATTACAAAACTTTGATTACCTTGATATTGACTACAGTGAAATTATCTATTTTGCCTTAAGACGAGTTCAATAAGCTTGCTTAGCAAAAAATTCATTTATATGCACTTACCTTCATCTTGATTACTTCCGAGAAGAACTTCGGTATTATGAAAACTTCCTTCTTTCATCATGGTGTCTGGATCTTTAGGTAGAAAGACACCGTCAACTGTTGGAGCCGATGGGAAGCCAAGTATACCAGTATACGAGTTCCATTGTTGCACCGAGATCGTTTTAGCATCAACGCCACGCATGCAATCCATAACCAGGCTTGGATCAACAGGTAAAAGACTGCTGTTGCAACTGCAATCATCAACTAATACTTTTCCAATATCTTGTGCTCTCTCTCCACTCATCCAACTCCATGGAGCATTCAGTGTACCAGACTGTAATATACCCCTTTTGAATAAACCTTTCATTTCTGGTGAAAGCATATGCAAACTGACACTGCCGCCTCCAGCAGATTCACCAAATAATGTTATCAGCTCCGGATCTCCTCCAAAAGCTCGTGCATTATCCTTGATCCAACGTATTGCTAACTGTTGATCCCACAAACCCATATTTCCTGGAGCTTCCTCACTTCCGGGTGAGAAATATTTATTTAAATATAAAAATCCAAATGCACCAACTCTATACTGCATGGAAGCCACTATAACATCACTGGAAGAAGCCATAATGTCGGCTTTGTACAAATCGAGTGTGGCTGTGCCACTCATGTAACCACCGCCGTAGATCCAAACAAGTATTGGCACTTTCGGCCTCTCAGCTAAAGGTTTGTCTTGATGATGCCTGACTCGTAGGTGTTGCGGTACCCAAATGTTCAAGTATAAGCAGTCTTCAGAAATATTTGTGTTGGGATTCCACATTTCCTCCCCTTCAAATCCAGGGAAATATTCATACCTTTCTTGGTAACAACTGTTCGGCATGGCTATGGCATCAAGCACTCCATGCCATGGCTCTATAGGTACCGGCTTTCGGAACCTGAGAGGTCCCAAAGGTGGCTTAGCGAATGGTATGCCAGTGAATATATGCACTTCACGGCCCATTACAGTCTTGGCATAACCTCTGACGAGTCCGCTTTTAGTTTCGACAATAAGTGGGTCATTGTGAAAATTCTTTGGAGCTGGACTAGTGGTAGGAGTAGTTTGAGTGGTTGATGTTGTCGTGTCGTGGTGGTTCGCCCAAGACCTGCTCCACGCACTGGACACAAAGAAGCACAACAATAGTTTTGTGAACATTATTTTTCTGTAGCAGATCATTTTCTAATGTATTGTCGTCTTTCAACGCGAATCTTCAAGATGTAACCGGAAGTAGTCCGCCAACTTTATGAGATTCTTGTTAAAACACATTTCTGGTTCACTGCAGTTTTAAACTGATGAGTACCTGAAAAGAAAAGACAAATATTGTTATAAGTACTACCAGCATTACATTACTCGATTTGTACAAGTAAATATTGCATTGCAGTATTATGCACGATAGCTCAAGAAACAAAAATTATATATATTTTACTAGGTTTCACAATGGGGTCCACCCTTGTGGGATTTTTGTTTTTGACGTAAGTACTTATGATCCTCACAATTACCGTAACATGGGCATAAGGTCTAAATGTATTCACTGTTCATTACTTTTCGCTTGTACCTACAATAGTTCTTGTAAAGTCCATTTATCCATAATTGTCCTGTTATGTAAACAATCTTACCATGTCTTTTTATGATTTTACAACAATATTAATTAAAATAGACTTTTTAGGAAATTACTTTCATGGTTAATAAATGTTTTACTTTAGAATGTTTAGGTTTGAACTAATATTTAATTTGATTTCAACAAAATTCATAAAAAGTACTGTGAAGATTGGTTACATAATAGGACAATTAAGAAAAATGGAGTATAGTAATGATAACGAAACGGCCAAGCCACATATTTTTACGTGTAGGTAGAGTTTGTGAAGTTAGGGCGAATAAAGCTTTGAGCAACAAGGACTTCCAGACCGTGTTGCTCTATAGTGTAGAGTTAGAAGCTTGGCTTTACATAAGATCTGATAACTTTTTGACAGTGCGAGCCCTATGCTCTCGTCTTGACAACATTTTGCATATTTATATTTACTGAATGCATTAGTCAGTACCTAATAAATATTTATTTGTATGTAAAAATTGCCTTGTGACCTATATTAGATAATAATCTACTTTAAAATTTATTTTTTCTGTAACCTACTTATGTTAAGTGAAATGGATTGAGATTGCTCAAGACCGGGAGAACTGGCATACGATGAAGGAGGCCTACACCCATTGGGTTGAAAAGGGCTGAAGAGAGAAAGAGAGAGAGAGTAAGTAACCTACTTAACTGACCAGCAAATAATAATTAGGTTCGATTTTCCGGATTCCAAGTTCCGAATTTATTTTTAGCAAATTAAAAAGGAAACAAGATTTAAAAATGCAGCCACCCTGAAAAACCGCTCTCGTGTACCCTTACTCGGCTATTTCATCGCTTACCACGGCTTTGGAGTAGCATATTTACGAAACCGCCTAGCGTTATAAAATAGATAAATTACAGACTGGTAACTTTTGTCCCTGATCAGACATAGACGTAAGATGCTTATATAAACCTGTATATGTACAGATGAGATGAGATGCAGATTTAGTATACTTTATGATTATATAAACTAAATAGTTAAAAACTATTTCCATGGTGTTATTCTTAACAATTTTCATAGGCTATATTCGTGCCCTACTACCTGTACGCGAAAAGACCTGTATGACGCAACAGATAATGCTGTATCTGTGGCGTCATATTGGTCATCACAAGTTTGATCTGCCGAGTCGACACGCTAAGAAGAAGATAATTATTAAAATGGTTGGATGGAAGCTATATTTATTTAGATGGTTTCCAAAAGCGTTCTGAAAGCGAAAGTGCTAAGACATGATGAATATGTCTCGAAGACATATTCATGCTTACGTGAATACTATATACTCTCTTTATTTTGCACCTGAAGCAGTAGGTACCACATGTGTTATGCAGAAACGAGATGAAAAATTCATCTTGACCCAACCACTGATCGCCCTGTTAGCTCTCGTTCCTTCGTTCTCTCTAATTATTTACTATGGCCTGTGCTTACAAACATGTAAAATATCTTTTAGAGTCACAAATACATACTACCAGAGTGACCCTAGCTGTCTTGTGGGAATTTTAGGAAAATAAAAGTAGCCAAATTTCATTAAAGTACGTCTTTAGCATCATCAAAAAATTCCGAGCATCATCACATAATGTCATCATCACATAATGTCAAATAGTTAGAAGTAATGTGCCGCCGAAAAATTCCCGGTTATCGAAAATTCCTTCCTTGGAAAATTTTAAAACTTATTTTTAAATTTTTTGAAAAAAATTTCGTTCTCGAGATTATTTCTGATAAAGTTCCAAGAAAGTTCCGATTTTCCTTGAAAAGTTCGAGAACGGCACATCACTATTCTCTCTCTCAGCCGAAAGACGTCCACTGCTGGACAAAGGCCTCCCCCAAGGATTTCCATAACGACCGGTCCTGTGCTGCCCGTATCCATGCGCGTCCCGTGACCAGACCAGGTCGTCGGTCCACCGAGTAGGAGGCCTGCCAACACTACGTTTTCCGGTTCGTCGCTATTAGAAGGTAAGAAAGGGAAGCCGAAGACTGAATCCTTGATTGAATCATATTTATAGTATTCATATCACATGATTTTTTTAAGTGGATAAGAAAGTGGTGAGTTCACCACTTTCTTATCCACTTAAAAAAATCTTTAAAATAGAAATTAATAATTATGTGTGTGTTTTTCACTACGCGAGAACTTAATTTCTATTCAGAGCATAGAGCTAGCAAAATTTTTTTTTAATGTTTTAAGAATGATTTTTTTTTTCTATGTCTATGATTCAGAGCGAAAGTTTACGAATGTAGACGTTACACTGACTGTGTATTTTTCTTATACTAATACAGCATATTTTTTATGCTGCATTAGCAGCATTAAAATAAATAGAAGCTACTAGCATATGTCCAAAGCTCTACGCTCGTAAAAATACGAGATAAAAATTAACCTTAAATTAACCTACTTAAGAGTACGATATGTCAACACGTCATTTAGATCAATTGAAACGTAATAGCGTAACAATATGAATAATTTATGTCGTAATTAGATTGTATTGTCGTTACCATAATTATAGTAATCACTCTCACGATAGATCATAATATTACTCTAGCATAATTGCGGTGAAACCACTGACGGACGTAATGTGGCGACGTTCGTGCTTTAAAGGTTTTTGACAGCTAACGCCTGACAGTTGCTGTCATAAGTTTAGGTTAGGGCTGCCATCCTTCCGGGATTTCCGGATTTTTCTGGAGAGGCGGGTCGCCACATTAGGCATCACCACTTTATATAACAAATACATAAATAAATTATGACATTTTTTTTAGTCTTACTAAAGTATAGTTTTCTAGTTTATGCCCACGGCTTCGCCCGCGTTAATTTCCCACAGGAACAGTGTTTTTTCCCGGAACGAATGATGGTATCCTATGTCCTTCTCAGTACTTCGAACTATGTGTATGCGAAATTTCAGGAAGATTGGTTCAGTAGATAAAGCGTAAAGAGGTAATAAACAAACTCACTTTCGCATTTATAATCTTAGTTAGGATGTCCTACTTTCAATGTTTCACATATCTGCTCAGCATGCCGCGTGATCCATACTAAAAAAAAAATCTGATTTAATTCAATTATTTTTATGTTTTCCGGAAAAACAACTCAATTTCACCAAAATTTTCGCGCTTTTTGAAGTTTTTGTTCGGATTCATTAATTTTAGTGATGACAGCCCTAGTCCAGCTATGTTCAATTCATAATTTACGAACAAAGTTTGTGATTCTCATATAATTTCTAATAGTTCAACATGTACTCGTATTGGAAGCTTTCAAGTTTTCTTTTTTTAATTTAATGTTATCAGGACAAACTTTTTTGAACTGATTTTTAACCCTGATAAACCTGTTAAGTAATTAGAAGATATAAAATATACATCTGTAAAATTAATATTGGCAAATAGGATAACAGTAATTGCGGAAGCTCATTTGTGAAAATGTTTTGTTAATATTACAAAGACAAATACCTAAACACAACTTCAAAAAAAAATAATTATAATCACACGTTTTTTACCTACATCTACTCTGTTTGTCAAAAACTACTTAGATGTATTAATTGATGGTCAGATGGTCCTCAAGTCATGGAAGTAATAAGTACTTTGTTGAACAAAGTACTTATTACTTCTAAAGACAATGTAATAAAGTTCAAAATGGTATCAATGGTCGTGACTGTACTCAGATGATAGAGAAAATATCACTATCCGATAATAATACTGTCCAGGATCATAGAAAAGGGTTTTACTGTCGTGAAAATGGTAAATCAATCACAATCAAATTGGTAGTTCGTGAGTGGATTGGTTGCTAGTCGAAAGTAATGGCGCTTTCCGACGGATTGATGTGCACACCAATGGAAAACTTCCATTGTTTTTATTGATACTTGGTGGTGATTTGCTATAAATATCATTTTTGAAAAATTGGCGAGATAAATTATATTTTAGCTTCCTAAATTCGGGATTCATTCATTCATACATTACAAAAACGATTATAATGGATTTTGGAGAAATCGTTACCAAAAATCATTATGTTATCGGGACGTTATTTAATTGTTACGAAATTGGTCAAGGAAACGTTCTATACTTTTAAAAAGCTATTAATTATAATTCGTTTTACAATTCAACGTTCCAATTCAATTTAATTTCTAAATTGGTTTTACATTTAAGGATTTTTATTTAGTTTAGCAAAAATTTTAAATCTTTTAGTGCTCCAGTGCTGGAGTACTAAAAGATTAATCGACCGAGCGAGCGCAGCGAGCGAAGCGTCTCAGTTTCCACTAGCCGAAAATTCTTTTGTCTGTCCGGATGTTATCGCCTACAGGTCGCATTTCTGAACCGATTCTCATGAAATTTTGTAAGCAGGTTCGGTAATTTTATAGAATTTTTTAGTCGAGCCAGTTTTTTGAAATTTTAAAAAATGGCCGACATATATAAAAAAAATCTCATATCTCAGCTATTTAAAAAATAATTCAAAAATGTCATTAGACGTTTTTGTTATTCTTATTAAGACGCATTTTTTTTGTTTGAAAAACATAGTAAAATTAAATAAAACCGCTATAAATCCATATGTTATAAATTCTCATACGATAGTTCACAAAAAAATCAATAGATGGCGCAGCAAAGCTTTTAATACTCGCAAAATCGCTAATACGTTTACAAGGGAAGTAGTGTCATGACGTGCAAATTTTGGTATCGGAAGAATTCACTTGGCACAGGTGTTATATACATGAAGTTAAGCTAATTTAGCCCGGTAGCCATCCACCCCCCCCTGGTGGGTAGGTAGGGGGGGCATTCAAAGGTACACGCCGCCGCGCTTTAGTAAAAAAATCATATCAGCTTCTATTTACCTACCACCTCGAGTTTGGTGTCATTTTCTAGTAAATCAGGCATGAGGAATTCATTTTTGAGACATTTAGTATATAGTTTAATAGAAAAAAAGGAAAATATTGACGAAAATATCAAAATCGGTTTGTTATTTTTTTTATTTAACTGTCAATATTTTTGAAAATCCTGAATTTTGTGCAAATAAAAAAATACTATAATAAAGGATATTTATCTAGCTTTTGAAAAATATATACTTTAATATATAAAGTTATCATAGATGTTTCTGAAAATATACAGAATCGGTACTTTACTTAGTTATATGACTGTCAGAATATGGTCTGATGAATAAATAATAGTATTTTTAGGGTTCAGAATAAACATGGAACCCTTAAAGAATGTGTCTTTTATTTTTTT
>CM031572.1:5916044-6069180 GCA_018467065.1 Ephestia elutella
GACTCGAGTGCCTTATCCACAAGGCTGCGCCTCGTTAAGCTCAAGCGGCGAAATATTTCAATTTAATGTTCGACGTATATGTGCTTGATGGTAGCTTATAGATGTGGTGTTTCTGTATACATCACTCTTTTGTCACGACGAGTTCGCACTGTGAGTTTTTATGCGCAATAATGATGAGTCACTTTGAACTAGAATGCTCGAATGCAGGTTAATTTTAACTGATTTATGCCAATATTTAGTCCACAAACGTATGCAAATTAGAAAACTAGGTAAATTATTGTCTTATCTTTGTTTGTATATTAACTTTCTTATATAATGAACACTTATTTCACACTAAAATATAACTTTAGGCGGAGATACGACAGTACGTGACTACTTCGAATAAGGCCCGACGATGAGTGATGATGTCTGTCCGTTTGGCTGTCCGTCCGTCTGTCCGAGACTTAGCTCAGAGACTATTAATGCTATCAAGTTGTAATTTGGTATAGATATACATATTAATTACGCGGATAGAAATGTAGAATAAAATCATGAAAAAAATTTTTTTTTAGGGCGGTTCCCCTACAGCTAAAGAGGGGATGATTTTTTTTTTATCTCTATTGTACCATCGTGTGGAGTATCATTTGATAGGTTTTTCAAAAATATTATGAGTATGTGAACATTATATTTTGATTTAGGGATCCGTTTGTGAAATATTTGACTTTAAAGTGCAAAATTTTGTCAATGTGGTGAAAATGCTATATGAAAATACCTTCGCATACCGCTTTACTGCTCGACAGTCGAGCAGAGAAGCGGCATGTGGGACTTGGACCCACTAAAAACACCCCGGTGCCTCTACATACCAATACTGATGAGGTGGGAACGGTGGAGTTACCACCATTTTTCCACACTCTCCAGCCACGGCAGTGACCTTCAAATGTCACCCTGCATCGCGTATAATTCCTCCGCCTGCTTTAAATAATAGCCTCTTAAAAACGCGGACGATGGACCGATTACCAGGTCCATCGCCAGCCATTATCAAGGGGGCATAAGATGGGCATAGGCCTTTCTTCTCCGGCCCGGCCGACAGAGCTTCTCGTTGTTGCTCTGCCTCTTCTTTCTTTGGCATTATAGTCTCGCTGAATATCTATGCTTTATTGTGACCTAGGGCGCGATTTTCTTCATGCCATAAAAAGCCCCAGAAAGAATTTTTGCCTCTAGATCCCATGGCAAGGACCCAACAAGAATACAAGCAGCGTCTGCAGAAACTGTGCAATATCCTCGTATTGTACAGATAGCCCTTTGGGGTCTACGCAACAACATTATGCTCTTCTTTTAAATCATCTGCGCATATTGGGACTCCATATGATGCCATCGACCGTACGACACCAGTATAGAGGCGTCGCGCGGGTGTATTGGGTCCTATTAGGCAGTATCCTGGACGATGCAGATGGCGATTTCAAGAGTTTCGGAGCCATATTCTTGAAATGATCGGAGAACTTTCATTTGGCATCCAGGATTAGGCTTTATAGTTCTAGGGTTCTATTCAGGCGAGGTACTTCATAGTTCCACCAATAGCGATATTGACCCTACCTACCACTATGCTCGCATTTTCTGGCGGTGCATGTCTAGGACGATAAAAACATAGGGCAATGGGATGCGGAACGCCACATGACATTTCCCAGCATCGCCATCCGTCTTTCCCTGGGTACTCGACGTGCCTTTCTGACAAGTAGGAGTCCACAATGCACAGCACACTCTACATGCACACCCTAGTAAACAGCTCTTAGGAGATGCAGCCGAGAACTGGCTTCCATCGGCGGAACATTCTCTAGCTGTCAGTCTTTTTTAGAGAACAGCGCACTTGCGGATTTGGGATAGGGAAATGGAATTAAATAAATGGAAACCAAAGTGGACTATTGCACCAGTCATTGCTTGTCATGAACTGATTCGGTGCAAGCCACGGTGCGGTGTTAGGTGCAGCTGTCAAAATTCCATTAAAAATGAACCAAATTATGCCACTGTGGTGGAAAATGTCGGTAATATAATAAAATAATTTGTAAAGTCCGTATGGGACACAGACGATTTTATGGGACCACCATTGTAGAGTTCCGAAGGTGCCTGCCTCGCCTACTCTGTACAAATGTGGATACATCAACTCAAATTAACTCCCAGCTTTATTTAACTAATGACTATAATACAATGTATATATACCATACCATCATATTCAATGAAATATGTTCCTACAAATATTTTTCATACTAAAATCGATTTTGTAAGTTTATCGTCTATTACTTGTTAAAGTGTAAAGCCTACATAATAGTGATAGTTTTCCTTTTAAATTCATTATCTTTACTACGTATCATGACTTTTTCCCGTATCCACGGACAACTATTTTCCTATTCGAAAGGGGTGACACTTGACTCTTAACAAAATTTTGCACTTTAAAGTCAAATATTTCACAAACGGATCCCTAAATCAAAATATGATGTTCACACACTCATAATATTTTTGAAAAACCTATCAAATGATACCCCACACGATGGTATAATCGAGATAAAAAAAATTCATCCCCTCTTTAGCCGTAGGGGAACCGCACTAAAAAAATTTTTTTTCATGATTTTATTCTACATTTCTATCTGCGTAATTAATATGTATATCTATACCAAATTACAACTTGATAGCATTAATAGTCTCTGAGCTAAGTCTCGGACAGACGGACGGACAGCCAAACGGACAGACATGACGAAACTCTAAGGGTTCCATGTTTACTTCGGAACCCTAAAAATACTATTATTTATTCATCAGACCATAAGAGACAGTCAATAACTAAGTAAAGTACATATTCTGTATATTTTGCATATAAAACCAAATTAATATGTCAACAAAAGGATGAGAAACTAGACTACTGTAAAAGTTCCTAGGCACCGCCGCGTACCATGTCCGATTTTTTTCAGAAACATCTATGATAACTTTATATATTAAAGTATATCTTTTTTAAAAGCTAGATAAATATCCTTTATTATAGTATTTTTTTATTTGCACAAAATTCAGGATTTTCAAAAATATTGACAGTTGAATAAAAAAAATAACAAACCGATTTTGATATTTTCGTCAATATTTTCCTTTTTTTCTATTAAACTATATACTAAATGTCTCAAAAATGAATTCCTCATGCCTGATTTACTAGAAAATGACACCAAACTCGAGGTGGTATGTAAATAGAAGCTGATATGATTTTTTAACTAAAGCGCGGCGGCGTGTACCTTTGAATGCCCCCCCTACCTACCCACCAGGGGGGGGTGGAAGGCTACCGGGCTAAATTAGTTTAACTTCATGTATATAACACCTGTGCCAAGTGAATTCTTCCGATACCAAAATTTGCAGGTTCCATACATTGGATGACACTACTTCCCGGGCTATGACTTGATTTATTTATTAAATAAAATTAAATGGTTTTTTAAAATCATATGGCTTTTTTTTTGTCTTGCTTGGCTTTGAATTGTGTGTATTTATTTGGTTAATGGTATTGTATTGTGGATTGCTTTGCATGGTAGAATTATCTTGAACACTTGAAATAAATCTGATATCAAAAAACTTCTTTGTATGATTAGAATCCTATTATAAAAAAGTAATATATATATTATCTACATACCTACTAATCAGAGAGATTCGATTTCATATTGAACTTTATTTTTGAACTTTAATTTTGTTGTGCAAATAACATATATACATACCTACATATAACCAATAGGTACTATGCATTTCTGACGACTGACGACCTGCGTCCGTGGCCTAATGGGTTCGATCGCCGGTCGGGTCAAGATGGAAAATAATCTTTTTCAGATTGTCGTGGGTTTTGGATATTTATCTATATGTATCACTACATAGTATAAAACAAAGTCGCTTTCTCTGTCCCTATGTCCCTTTGTATGCTTAAATCTTTGAAACTACGCAACGGATTTTGATGCGGTTTTTTTTAATAGATAGAGTGATTCAAGAGGAAGGTTTATATCCCGTGCGAAGCCGGGGCGGGTCGCTAGTTTGTTATAAAATATAGTAAGTATTGTTAAATTAGCATCCCGTAAAGTCTTAAACTTACGTTGGGGCTAACTCAATCTGTGTGATTTGTCCGTCTATATTTATTATTATATTATTATTTATATTATTTGAGGCAAAAAAGGCAGGTTTCAGTATTTTTTTTAGTGGTATTGACCAACCACAAGAACATGTTTGGGCTTATGGGTAAAATATGAGAACTTTTTACTTTCTTTCCGGCATTGGTAGGTTGGTTTCAAAACTCTTTTTAGCCAGGGACACGGTAAAATATCGGTTATTTCGTGGAAGGGCTCGCGAGGTCTACTGTTCTGGCAGAACCACTAATATTATGTGTTGATTTAGACAGACAAAAAAACTGTACCTAATAGTAATGTAATACGTGCAAGTTCCGATCGTATCAACCAATTGAATGAATTGTAATCAGATAGGTTAGAGAAAGTCTATTTATTTTTTACTGTCTGTCTAGTTGCTATACTTACGGACTACCTATGTCTTCATTCGAATGTTTTCTTTATTGAAAGCCCTAAATGACAAAACTGTGTAAATTTCAGCCCCAAAATAACAAACAATAACTCGCACTTGAGAGGCCAACCTTACTTTTTCACTGAATGATTGTGGACCCGAATCCGACCCTTACTTGTCCCTTGTGTCCGATTGGATACCCGATGAAATAATGATCACACGCTCTGAATTGGGCCACATCGGGAAAAAGCGAACGTGAATTGATGATAAGTTTCGATCAGCAATCTGTTGAATGCTGCCTAGAATCCATTGGTTTTGGTGGGGATTCCGTACGTGGACGGCCTATTTGTTACGACTGATATATCGCCGCGGGTCGCTAAGAATCTTAAATGGCTTTTAGGGCTTTAAGGAGTTATTTCTTATTATTTCCCATGTGTTTCTACTCAGCACACCGAAGTTGGCAGCTCGAAGAAGTCTTATCAATTATATCATTAAATTCAACATTAATTTGATTACCAGCATTTCTAAAACTAGCAATGTGTTTAATTTCTTGTTATGTTACTGGTTTATTAAATTGAAATAGATTATATTTTTATCAAGTACTTATTTAGAATACCTACATAAATATTATCATGCCTTTTTCCCGTGGGGGTAGGCAGAGACTAGCGAATTCCACTTGCTACGATCCATATAGATCTCTCCAGCTTACTCTACACACACCAGTCTCTTGATACATGCATTTATTTAGAATAGATTTATCAATAAATCAACACTAGGTTTTCTCATTTCCAAATGATACATCATTTTACCATTTGTCTGTGCCAAAATTCTGGGATAAGCTGTGGGTAAATAGTTACATATTCAATTTTATTTATCTAACCCTTTTCACGCGATAAATTCATGGATTTTTTTAGATAATTATAGGTACGTAGGTCTTATTTTCCTTTTTTCGATGCTTTTCTCATTAACGTTTATTGTATAAATTGTGGGTCCTAAGCGACACGTTCCAGCCCCGTTCACGTTGCTGGGTCAAAATAACGACAATTTCGTGCGAAGAATACGACGATAAAATCTGTGTGGAATAAAAAGAAAAAAATCGATTTGATCATTGCCTATTCAACTATCCAAAGGTTTACTGAAACTTCAGGTTTTATAATTAGAAATTCCCACTATAATGGTGTCATGGAGCGCAGCTATTAATTAGGGTGATGTAAGTTTATACGTCTCTATTATTCTGCTTTGTATCAAGCGCTCCAAAACTTGAAGCTATCTAGGCAGCAATAAATAAATTCTGATCATACATAACACAGTAGGGTGTATCAGGGCGTCTGTCGGGATAAGCAAGTCTCGGGGGAGCAGTCTCTCTGCAAATTAACTTAAGGTTACTCTGTATGCAGACTGTCGCGTCATCTAACGAGGTCCGAGACCAGCCGCGCCTTCTACAAGATACATAATGCTTAGCATTCAGATATCAAGTTTCATGGGTTTTATTATTGCAGTGCTAATATATTTTGATGGCTCAGAGACTCAAAAGAGGATATTGGCTTCAGATACTAGGGTTCTCCACTCATTCTTGTTCTGTGCCACTTTTTGTCTGTTGGCACTTTTTGTCTGTCGGCTCTGTACAGGGAAGTTAGTTTTGGTCGCCTCTTGCACGTCCTAGACAAACTAATCCTCTCACATTCTCTTCACGTTGTCGACTCATCGGAACCATACCGCTTGTAGTGGGGTAGTATTAGTAGTTAATCATTATTCAACCGTACCTATCATAACAACTGCCTTTCTGTCCAAACCACGATTTCAAATAGCAGTAAAAAACATAAAGCTGGAAGAACAATATTTATTTTTTTTGTACCTCAACCTTTTTAATGTCTAGTCAGATACAGAAAACCCCGACCCAGAATCTCACAGAATCCTATCTCAAAGGGTTTCTCTGTATCTTACTGTACGTGGACGATGTACGTATAATACGTACATACACACACTTCTTCTTTTCTAAGCAACATTCAAGTAGGCAAAGACACGGGCAAAATCTAGAGGTTCTACTATGGCTACGCCATGGAAGTAATAAGTACTTTGTGGCTACGCGTACAAGCTGGGATCTCTTTGCTGACACCTTGAATTAATTCAAATGAATGATGAACCATAGTTTCGGTCAGAGAGAAAAAAAGTTTCGGTTGTCAAACGTCAAAAAATTTCAGGAAAGCACAAAAAAATTGTAATAATCAACTCAATTTTTTTCATAATTTCCAATAATTACTGCTAAATGCTATCAAAATTTTTGAATGTGGCTGCAAAATGTCAGCCAGTAATACTATTAAAACAGATGATGGCACCGCCTTTAGTTAATTCGACGCGGGCTTCTTCCCACTTGGTTCCTCCCAGCCAATATGACATGCCTTGGCCTAAGAAGCTCCGGTTTATCTACGCCGTCGTGAACTACTGGGAAGTCATTCCTCTGTTCACTTGTACTGCGTTTGCACTGGGCATTCTCTTTTTAGCAATCTGGAATGATTGTTGCAATAAGGTAAGATCATATTTCTTATTTATTCCATAATTTAAGCTTATTTCCTCTTCTGTGCCACTTTTTGCCTGTTGGCTCTTTGGAGGACTTTCAGGTCTCTTAGAATGTCGTATGTCTAGTGTTACCCAGGACGATCCTTGCACCCCCTTGTCAACCTACTCCTCTCCCATTCTTTCCACGTTGTCGAGTCATCGGAACCTTACCATTTGTAGTAGTAATATATTCAACGTCTCCTTAACGTTTATTAAGATGGATATAAGTAAGGATTCAATATCATGCCTTTTGTCATCACAACTCACGAGGTAGACAGATAAGTCAATGCCACATTTTGCTCAATGCTGGACTTATTGATGGAAGTCATACTCAGAAATAGTGAATGGTTTTAAATGTTCATAAAATTTTGAATCCTCGCCTCATCCGTGTCTCGCATAGGGCACGGTTTGCGCACGCTCTACACTCTAGCATAATTCATCGTTAACATACTCTTCAAAGAAAGGCAGACATTTATTATTTTTGGTTTTGCTTCATTTTAATTTAATTTATATTCGTTCTTTCTATTAATTATATGATTTGTAATAAAGGATGCTTCTACTCTTGTCTATTAGCCTGGCTAATTGCTAATATGATAATATTTTTTTTTCATTACTACAGTAGGTACTAAAAATGTTTCAGTGTGACGTAGTGTTCACGACGCATAATCGCGAAAATATTTCGCGGACTATGGATCTCCGAAACCCAAGAGTACTAAAGGTGTTTGTCATCAACCAGCGGTATGATCCTTGGCCTGAGATGCAGGAAGTTTTGGATAAAATGGTTCATGCAGAAAAGAGAGCCTTAATGCGCGCAAAAAGTTGCAGTGCACCATAAATATTGTTGCAATTGCATCAAGATGTGGTGAGCGTAGCGAGCAGTAGCAAAAAAAATTGAAAAAATATAAAAAAATGATAAAAAAATCATTAATGTCACTTTTTTATCGTACCGGAACCCGACCAGCACCTTCTTGTCACGGCGGCAGCGGGTAAGAATTTTTTGGGCGGCGAGTTGACCACTCGATGGCAACCCGCTCTGCTTACTTGACATGCGTTAGCCGACTCAAAAACATTTTACTTGCAAGTAAATAAGTCCACGATTAGTTCGATTTTCATCATCAATTTCCTCTCGGGCGATCTAGAGACCCGAGAGAAAATTTGTGCCTGGCTCAGGGACTACATCCACTTGTTGGCAGCGTGGCATCCACGCGTTCACCGCTCTGTAATCACTCGGTGCTGATCAGGTGGCGGGTATAAATATATGGGTGATAGTAACGGTAACCTTTACTCTCTTGTGCGTTAAGGGTCATAAGTATATGATCGATTTGCATGAGATTGATTGCAATTAGCGGCATAACGATACACAGTCCGCTGAGTAAGGGTGTTGAAGTAAATTGTAAAGAGTGAATGTTTTGTAAAATAATGTCAGTATTAAAAATTGAGTTGTGAATTGACGTGTCTTTTCTTTGCGGTTTTCAATTCTTAGCGTGTGGATTCGATTCGATACGATGATAAAGGACATGTCAATTGGTGTATCATGGACTGTAGACAGTCTCCAACTCGCAAGCGATTTTAGAGCTTGAAGCCATACCTTTTCATGTTTTCCTTACTTCAACCGTTCTTTGTACGACTCAATGACAAGAAATAAACGTTTTAGATTTTGACTGCACAAAAAAATATCGATGGCGTGTAATAATGCCATAAAAAATGTGTCGTACCAAGAAGGTCTTCCTCTATATCCTCATTAGTTTGTAAAAATAAGTGTGCCAAGTTAGAACTAACGACATATTGCTACTAAATTTGCCGAGGGTCGTAGGCCATTGTCCCAGTCCCCGCTCCGGACGTGGGTACACCCTATTGTAATACCAAACACATTTTACTTAAGCGGTCCATTAACGAAATGTCTCTTCCACTCATAGCTCTATTAATTATGACGGAATCAAGACCAGGCTTCTGTTTGTGTTCATCATCAGTTGTACCTATATGGAAAAATACAAATTCACTATCTACTATCTAATTTATTCCGGTTTAAACCCCAAACTGATCTGCTGTGAATTTTTGAAATTCCGTTCTGATCTCCTTTTTAACTACTTTCGGTGGATCAGACCGGAATAGAAAATATTTAAAAAAATATCAGTGATCCCATAGGGTAACTAGTCGTTTCCTGCTACAAATCTGAACAATATTTTAATTTTCTGTTGGCAGTACTTGACTATCATGTAAACTACATTAATTTGGATGTTTGGACATTTTTTTTACTTAATTTTGTCAATCTAATATTTTAAGAATCTCATATTTTGAGAATCTGGTATTTTGCGAATAAAGGACATGCACGGATAGCGGATTTCGATGAAACAATACAACAGTGGTTCAGAATGAACATTTAACGTGATTCTAGAATTTAGGTATGATTGTAATGTGAGCCATTTAGATAGCGATATTATATTAAACTGCTAACGCACTCCATGTCATTTCGATGGCCATTTACAAAGAAATGATTTCATTTACAAACACTATCGTCATCCCTTTTATGTGGACAGTCACAGCTGTACGACAGATAATGTAATACTATGTCTACAGAATAAATATATTTTCTATGGCTGTACCTCGCTATTCTAGCACTGGTCAAATGCGAATCGAGACGTGAATAAAAAGCCTAGATATCCTTACTGATTTTCAGAAATACTGTATCGTACTATTTCACATAGGAGTTCTCTAAAACGTTTTTCATTTGTTTCAGTTATAACTTATATACCACTAACACTTTTTGTGGTTTTTAAAAACTTTATAGCATTTATTCCCAGTTGTAATCACTGTATGAGGTTCAAAATATCGAAAAGTAATTAAAAAAATATTGGAAAAAAAAACACTCAAATTAATACAAAAGGAAGACTTTTTGTATCTCTCTCTTCACAGGAAGTTTTCGTTGCGACTTTATATAAGTTCCATCGGATTTCTTTATTACCTGCCCATGCTACAAAGCCTTATAGCTACTAATAACAAAAAGCTAAAACGACGCAGCCCGTGTTTATCATCGTTAAGATAATAAATACGACAAGAAAAGGCAATAAAACTAAAGCACCATAGTGCGCAATAGTATTACGTATTATGAGAACCTGTTGACCTCATTCGCGGTAACCTGAGCATCGCACCCGAGACCGCAAGGTGGGCAGATAGAAAATATCAGATCACACGGCCCCTTCTCGGCTTATTAGCAATGTGCTGTGCCTGTTACACTAGCAAACCAGCTGCGCCTTGGGGCTCTCCTCCAGTGAGAATTTTGGGAAAAAAATATTAGGTATAGGATGAGAAGAAGACATTTAGGTACACCCCTTGTTTGAAGTGATCTGAGGGTACACCTCATACACAGACACATAGATTTAACTCACAAAAAAAATTAAACATGGTATGTAATGTATGCATACATACAAAATTTATAAAAAAAAAAACAAAATGCAAATTAGTTGACTTATAAGTAGAAGAGCTGCCTATCTTAAGAAAATCGTGTCTCTAAGATACCATAATACCTACATAATAAAACAACTTTGAAATAATAATAACAACTGTTAAAGTTGGTGTCTGAGAGCTGCCTATCTTAGAAAAATCGTGTCCCGAAGGTACATAGCACTTACATAAGTCAAAAAATGCGGGTCAGAAGGGTCCGAGGCCAATAATAAACAACATTGAAATAATAACTGTTAAAGTTGGTGTGTGAGTCAGGATACCCTGTCATCACCAGACCAAATTACCATCTCTTTGCTTCACACTCCGCCTTGAGTCCCAACCCCAGCCTTCTTATGTCAAGCGTCAGAAAAAGGCAGATAAACTGAAGGCACCGTGGGGGAAAGGAGGCGCGGGGGGAGGAGACGGCGCGCGCCGCCCAATAAATCGATGTGCTAACAATTCTATGCGGTGGACGACCTTGGCGGCTGCACTGCACGACACACCCCCACCCAAGTTCATTGCCGACTCTTATCACGTGATAATCACAAGCCGACCTAATTTTGCGACGCGAATCTTGCGCGCCACTTAACCAGCGCCCACGCACGTATGACTGATGGAGCTCGAATGAACGAACTTCACGTTGGTCTCGAATTATGTTAGACTCTGAACATAAACATAAATCTAAAATTTTGGTAAAGTTGCTATGTACAGTTTACTGCCTATGGTTTGTTCTTCGGCACACTGATTTTCATCCCACATAAAACGTAACTTAACTTGATTTCAAGAATAAGTATCTAAACAAACTTTGGACAATTATTAAACTTTACCTCACAAAATGTTGTGCTAATTTACCGATAAACAATTGCGTAGGTTCCGAATCGAGAAACTTCAGTTTGATTTTAAGATAAAATTTTAGCACAAACTCGTAAGTCTCAAATATTTTGCGTAAGTCAAGTTTACTTACCTAAGTCTAAAACCAGATCAGACTGAAAGTTCTTATATTTCTTACTTCAGAATAAGCCGCAACTTGATAATAACAAAAATATAAAAAGACGGCTATTTTAGATTTCACAAAGCCTACCTCAAGGCATCTTGTCACATGCATATATGAACCCTGAAAATATAATACTCCATTTTTAGGCAGAAAAAACACAAAAATCTGAGTAATCATACTGCTCGAGTATGCACACGACAGCTGTTACTGACTAATGAGGGGTTATAAAAGAGCTGGGATCTTGACATTGACATGAATCGCATTGAATCAGATTCAAACGAGGGCCGCAGTCTATCATAGCGAAGAAAAAATGATGTGTGAATCAAAGATGAAGGAGGTGTTTAAAGAATAGGACATGACACAACTATAAAAGCAATCGATTCCATTAGAAAACTCCAATTGTTTTAAAGATCTCACGGATCTCACAGTGATCAAGAACACTATGAGATTTTTAAAAATTCGGAATTTTCTAATGGAATCGAAACGTATTCTTTATGGAATCGATTATAAAGCAACCGGTATTTAGAAAACAACAAATATTTAGATTGTAGTAGGTAATTTATTTATTACATTTACTTGGTCTACCTATAAAATCTTGACATCTGTTCAAATATGTAGAAATGATGCTCATATACTCATATTATTTCATTTGTTCTGTAAGATTAGAAAATATCATCGATATATAACGGGCTGTTTGTCACAGCGAGGCACTAAGTAACTTGCCAACTTTACCCAACTTGAGATTAGTTTTATATACTTTTTATATACGCAAAGTTTGCGCCGTTGTCATTCAATGTATTTTTTTTTTTCAAGTTATCGAAAATTATGTAAATATGAAAATTGATATAGAAGAATAATTTAGTTTGCATAATTGCGGATTTATGATAAGTTGATATCAATAAAATTGAAAATAATCGAATGTTTTACGTTCGGCTTTTACAAATTTTCATATTCATATCGTTTCATTGCCACCTAAGTATTATAAAAAACGTAGCAGTTTAATAGTCATAATTGGTATAATAGCCTCTTAGTAAACGGTAGCCTAAACTAGCCACTTACTAGATACACTTACTTACCTATATCTCTCTCTCTTCTTTCTTAGCCGAAAGACGTCCACTGCTGGACAAAGGCCTCCCCCCAACCAGGTCGTCGGTCCACCGAGTGGGAGGCCTGCCAACACTACGTTTTCCGGTTCGTGGTCGCCACTCGAGAACTTTTCTGCCCCAACGGCTATCTGTTCTGCGAGCTATGTGCCCCGCCCACTGCCACTTAAGTTTGGCGATTCTGCGGGCTATGTCGGTTACTTTAGTTCTCCTACGGATCTCCTCATTTCTGATTCGATCACGCAGGGAAACTCCGAGCATAGCGCGCTCCATCGCCCTTTGGGTGACCTTGAGCCTTCTTATGAGGCCCATAGTAAGCGACCACGTCTCTGTTCCGTATGTCATTACTGGCAACACACACTGGTCAAAGACCTTAGTCTTGAGACACTGCGGTATTTTGGACGAGAAGATATCGCGAAGCTCCCGAACGCTGCCCAGCCGAGTTGGATTCGACGGTTGACCTCTTTCTCGAAGTTTGACTTACCTAACTGAACTGTTTGTCCCAGGTATACATAATTGTCAACAACTTCGAGTGTAGAGTCTCCAACCTTTAGAGGAGTGGGTGCGACACGGATATTACACATGATTTTCGTCTTGTCCATGTTCATTTTTAGACCCACTTGTTGAGAGGCTCTACAGAGGCCATCGAGCATTGTGCCTAGGTCTTCCAAGGTCTCAGCCATGACTACGATATCGTCAGCGAATAGAAGGTGAGTGAGGTACTCGCCGTTGATATTGATGCCGAGTCCGCTCCAGTCCAGAAGCTTGAAAACATCTTCCAGGGCGGCGGTGAACAGTTTCGGAGATATAACGTCTCCCTGTCTCACTCCTCGCTTCAACTGGATAGGTTTCGAGCCTTGATCCTGGAGACGGACCGACATGGTGGCGTTTTCGTATAAACACTTCAGCGCTTCGATATATCGATAGTCAATTTGGCACCGTTGGAGAGACTGTAGCACAGCCCAGGTCTCGATCGAATCGAAGGCTTTCTCGTAGTCCACAAACGCCAAGCATAAGGGCTGATTATACTCCTCAGTCTTCTGTATAATCTGCCGCAGCGTATGTAAGTGGTCCACGGTACTAAAGCCTTTTCGGAAACCGGCTTGTTCGGGAGGCTGGAAGTCGTCAAACCTGCGAGCGAGACGATTCGTAATGACTCTCGAAAACAGTTTGTAGACATGGCTCAGAAGTGAGATAGGCCTATAATTCTTCAATAAGGTTTTGTCCCCTTTTTGAAGAAAAGTACCACCACACTTCTGTGCCATGCCGTTGGCGTTTGTTCCTCGAGTATGACGGAATCAAATAGCTTCTGAAGAGCTTTTAATACCGGCGTTCCACCTGCTTTCAGAAGCTCAGCCGTGATTCCATCGTCACCCGGTGCCTTATTGTTTTTTAACTGTTTGAGAGCCATTCTAATCTCGTATAGGCTGACGTCTGGGATATCTTCGGTGTAGTGTCGGGTCAATCTGGCTCTTGGATCTTTGGCCAGATTTATGACAGGTGCGCGTACACTCGCGTATAATTGTCCGTAGAACTTCTCAACCTCTTCCAACAGCTCCGGCTTTCGACGAAATGATTCTGCCATCCTCAGTCTTCAGCTTGACCAACAGACAGATCCCTTGAAAAACTTTTGAGCCCTTATTACGCTTAATCGCGTCTTCAATACGGTCGGTATTGAATTGGCGCAAATCGTGAGATAGGGACTTGGAGATCTGTCTGTTTAGACGTCGATACTGAGCTGCATCGTTAGAGGACTGCAGAACCAAGTTTCTTCTTTCTTCCATGAGTTTGTTGGTTAGGTCCGAGATCTTTTTGGTTCCTTTTGAGCAGAGGGTTTTGAAGGTTTTAGACTCCAGCTGTTTGGACAATTTGCACGAACCTGTCATTATAATCGTCCAGATTTTCGCAGTCTCCCAGGCATTCGAAGCGATTCTGCAACTCGAGCTGAAAGCTCTCGGGGTTTTCGAGCTGGATGGGCGCTGGTCGGAGCGTAGACTTCATCAGTCGACACTTTTCAAGTTTCGTTCTCAGATTCAATGTGCCTCTTACCATTCGGTGATCGCTTACTGTTTTTACGGCATTGATCACAGAGACATCATTGAATATGTGCCTCTTTGTCGATAAGATGAAGTCTATCTCATTTTTTATGACGCCATTAGGATGCAACCACGTCCACTTTCGCTGTTTTGGCTTTTTGAAGAAGGAGTTCATCATAAATAGGCCCTCCTTCTCCATAAAGCCGGCCAGCAGATGACCGCGTGCATTTCTCCTTCCATATCCAAAATTCGCTACTCTCAGCTCATTATCGCTTCGTTTGCCCAGTTTCGCGTTAAAGTCCCCCATCACAACGGTATAGTGGGTCTTGGAGCTATGTATGGCTTTAGAAATATCCTCATACATAGTCTCCACCTCGTCGATGGAGTGATTTGCGGTCGGTGCGTACACTTGTATGACCTTCAACGAATACCGTTTGGTGATTCTGAGTATAAGGTACGCTACCCTCGCTGATACACTCTCGAACTGGACCACATTGTTTACGAGGGACCTGTGGACAATAAGCCCGACACCACCCTGGGACAGTTGGTCGCCCTCCCGGAAATAGAGCAGGTTTCCGGATTTGAGGATCATGGTGTCCTCCCCTCTCTTCGGACTTCACATAATCCTACAATATCCCATCGTAACCTGCTCAATTCTTCCTCCAGTTCAGCGAGCTTCTCGTCGGTCCGCAGTGTGCACCTGCACGTGTTGTACGTTGCCAGGGCCAAGGGTCGTCGGGGTTGGTAGCCTGACATCTGCCGGGGATTCCTAGCACCCCCTGCCCCGCCGTTACCGTGACCGCTACCAGAGTCCGGAATAGCGGGGCCGCCGGGGACTAGGGGCCGTGTTGTGGATGTATTGTTCATGGGGGGTTTTGCCGTAATCGCCACGCTTGGCAGGCGGGTTGGCGATCGCAGTGTGATGGCATAGTACGCGGAAAGATGCTGCTGCCCATCCTCCGGTGTTTTTAAATCCCTTAGTCGCCTCTTACGACACCCACGGGAAGAGATGGGTTGGTGCTATTCTAGGGCCACACCACAACACTTACCTATATAGGTACTTGCTATTCAATACGACTTCCTTTTTCGTCATAAGCGTCGAACGCTATATTGACTGAACATCTATTTTAATGATTAGTGTCTATAGATAATTAATATTTCGTTTATTTTTATAGAACTTTTCATTACCACAGAGTAAAATCTACAGTTAATTGAATCTGTAAACATTTTCTTAGTATTCGACGTCATATCCCGACTAGAGATTTCCAACTGAATATTAACAATATCTATGTCAAAACAAGAAATCAGGGTCGCCAATGAAATGCCGCCCACGAAGCGACTACGTGCCATAACAACAACGAAGATAGACTGGCCAGGGATAAACCATTTAATTCTCCCAAAGTGCAGAGGGTAAACTTGATTATCAACTTTTACAGCTCTTTATTTCAGCTTGTAAAGAGCGAAGAATTCTCGAGAACGAGAACTGGGTGCTAAACAGTTTATTTTAAATGCCTTATTTGTCTTGCCTACATTTGTAATCGAAAAATGTAGTTCACTCTAAGTTTGGCTCGCTGCTTACCCATGGTGGTACTACCAGTAGTCTAAACAAATACAAATATGAAAACGTTTACCAACTTTTGTTCGATTCTATCAATTTGTTACCTACGGTCGTTTGATGAGTTTCTGTACATATTATGAGTATAGAATATGGCATCCGATGAGCATTTTCATTTATAGACATTTCGATTCATGAACGCATGAAGAGCATTTCATATAACGTAGAAAAAATTCAATTTTCACCGATTTTTTTTTCATCATATCTAATTTCTATATTTATGTTAATAGGAGTATTTTAACTACTTTTACTTTTTAGTACTACAAAAATCCTAAAAAGAATATATTTTTGTTTAACTTTCTCAGCTTCCCTAAAAACTTATGAAAGTAAGTATGTTATGAAACTTAACTCGTAAAGCGTATCTTAAAGCAGTAATGTCCAAAAATTTGACCATGAAAGAAAGCGATCCATCACAAATAAGTACATATAGGTACCTACATAAATAATGATCCTTAATTATTCCTTGACAATGAATATATTAAGGACAAGGTCTGACGGTCTATAAATTTTATATTTTTTTTATGAAGACTGATTCATTACACGATTACTTATAATTATTACGTTTTAGATACCAGCTTCACACCACAGCTTTTTCCTATAGGAATTATGTGATTAAAGTAGCAGATAGTAACCTACTTTTATTTTTCAAACTTCTTTAGCGTTATACTGGATATAGATTGGTCATAGGATTTACTCTACGATTACACTATACTACCTATCCATTAGTTTAAACAACCATACATTCAAACACCTCACAAAATATGAATATTTTATCAAAACATTAATTAGATAAAGTTTTTCGTTCTACATAGTTGCGAACTGCCGAGCGAGCTGGCGAAATTAACTTAAAACTATTAGTAACTTTCCTTCCTTTTAACAGCTGTCTTTTCAGTGAAAAAGCAGAGTTCTGACGTTGTTCATATTTTTTTGTAATACTGGGAAATAATTTCAATGTAGTGGCAGACAGTTGGACTAAAACAGGTACTTTTTAGGGTTCCGTAGTCCGACAAGGAACCCTTCCCTTATAAGATCGTTCAGTCCGTCCGTCCTAGACTGTCACAGCAGAATATCTTCTACGTTTATGGACTGATTTGCATGTAACTTGGTTCGAGGATACTTCACATATAGATCTCATTTTTAAAAATACTAAAAATTAAAATCACCTCTTTTTAAGGGTCATACCTCCTCATACATGTAAAGGGGGGGGTGAATTATTTTTTTTGAGTGCACCCCCCTTGTGAAAAGGACTATGAAAATAAGGTAGGGTTTCCATACAACACTTTTTTTATCAGCTTTACAATTTGCGAGATATAGCCCGCCAAAGTTGTTTACACGGTGCCCCGAGTGATTTATAAAGTCTTGGCCCTATAAACTTTAAATCACTCACGTAAAGAAACAGGCGCGGAAACTTTTATTTAAAATTGTTTCGGGTATCCTGTGATGAATACTGTTGAAATTATAAATAAAATAAAAATATATACTTTTTTGATGATGCAAGAAATGCAAAACATCGCGGTGCCAAAAATGACTACGGAACCCTACTTTATGCGTGCCGGTTTTTATTATATAGGTACTTAAAAGGTGTTCTCTCTTTCAATATGTGTAGAAATAATAAATAAGTTCTAGTTAAGTCATTGGCTACTTTTGCCACATGCGAGCTCACAAGAGAGCCCTGAATTCATGAATAATAATAATAATAAATCTTTATTCAGTTCGTTTCAGTTAGTTTCTTTTTTCAATATTTATGAAGTGGTCGCCATGACCAAAATTGATCCGACATCTTCATCTGATAAGTTTACATCTGAAATGACTAAAAAAGCATCATCTTGCAACAGAAGCTGCATTAAATAATACAACAATTATTCATTTATTATTTATAGTTTTTAGAATATGTTCCGAAACTGGCGCGATTTTGACGAGTCGATAGTAATGCATGCAACGCTCGTGTGCAAAAAACCAGTAGTTAATAAATTAGCTACGTATATATCCAACGTCCATTTTTATTGTAATTAATTATTCTTAAATCCAATCCTAATTTACTATTTTATGTTATAGCATTACGTTATAATAAGGAATGTGCTACGCGACCAAAACCTATTCATTATTACGCTATTAGGGTCAGTTAGACGCAATCTTGGCCATAAACAAGGTTGTTATGGATATGAAATTTCGGATCCGGATATTATAACTAAAAATTATGTCATACTGGATTTAGATACGGATATGGAAAAATTTCGAATTGTCCATTAGTTTTGGATACAGGTATTAGATTTAAAAAAATAAACAGCCTACCTATCAAATACTTTGCTATATTATTAAGAAATACCTTCTACACTATGCAAAGAACTCAATCAGCACTGTGTGGTCTAGACCGAAAATAAACAAAAATCCGTTATGACTTGTCTCATTTTGATAGGTAATTGTCTACTAGGCAATGTTGATCTGTTAATTTAGCACATGTATGCCAAAAATATTGAAATTGTCTGTTCGTGGACTAGACGTTGTGCTGTTCGCGTTTGTGCTATTAGGATTAGTGGACTTCGTCGTTAATTTCTCCAATCCTCCTAACTTTGTAAAGTTTATTTCGGATTTCGTTACAGTATCTTTCAGATATCCGAAATTTACGATTTTACGGCACTCTGTAACAACCCTAGCTGTAATATCCCCGATTAGTGAGATACGTGCGTAAATCGTGCTAATGCCTTTATGGCACACCACGATGATCCGATTATCGTCTGTGGTGATTTGTCGATAGAATATACTCACCAACATACAAGATCATTTACCGTGTTTGTTAGAGAAATTCCACCAATATTATTGACCCTATTAATTAATAGAACAAAATCACTGGGTGTTTTTTTCCGGATTTTAGTCAACTCAATTTCCGGAATGGCAAGTCAACTTTTAATTTAAATATGTTTAAATACATTTATGTTTCATTTGAAAACTAAAGGAGTGTTTCCTTTGAGTTCAATACCTATTTGTGTTGCTGTCTGTACGACTGAATCTGCATGGAATTAATAAAAGCGTGGTGTGGTGGAAGTTTATAAGCCGTGATAAATTTCGAAGTTCATAAATTCTGTTAATTTGTTGATAACGTACTTTGACGGAGCCTCGATCGTATCTGAACTTTGCCATTATATTATTATTCAACCTTTCAATAGGTACCTATATTGAAGCGGTGCGTAGCTCAGTCGGCTAGGCACTCGACTTGTGTCCAGGGCTTATTATCGGTTAGTACCAGTGCCAAATTCTCATATAAAGTAGGTACCGGAAAGTCGGTACTTTCCGGTACCGGTACCGTAAAGTACCGTACAGTAAGTAAGTACAGTACGGAAAGTACCGGTGTACTTTACGGATTTTGTTAAAATTTGGTACCGGTAACAAGCCCTGCTTGTGTCCGGAAGGCGCTGGGTATAGAATTTTGGCACAACATGTCTCAATCACGAGTATACTCAATGTATACAATTTTAGACCTTATGACATTTTCAGGACCGATGTGTTTACATATTGATGCTGGTAAGTCTCAATCAGATCGTGTTATGTAGATCAATCTGACTTGTGTACGATCATTTTCATCCACCATTACCTATGAAGGAAAACATCGTGAGGAAACCAGCACACTTGTTGACTGTTAAGTATCGTAGTGTATGGCTACTGCCGCTAGATAGCAGTGGTGGTAAAAGTCATGTCAGATGTCATAAGATTTTAAAGCATTCATCCAACCTATGCAAAAAAGACTGCCACTTTCGATGGGGGGGAAAACGTGCACACTAACTCAATGCGCCGTGTTAGACAACATAATTCATACAAGAACACAAAGATAATGACAACCACTAACTTAAAAAACTACGCACACAATCACAAATAGTATGAGCAGATCATATGAAATTTGGCAGAGGAGGGCCTGTAGGTGGCCTCTCCCGTTTGTTGAATGCTTTAGGCATAAGATGAATAGGCTGCTTCTGGTTAAGCTCACAACACCGTAGACCTCATCTCTGTTCTCCAAGATAGTGGTCAACAGCAAACCCATATAAAAAATGAAATAAAATCTGAAGCAAAAGTATTTAGTTATAACACACCCTTTAAGTAATATTAAGAAGCTCATCAAAGCTCAGCTACCTATTTTTGTTACAAAGAACGGTGCACTTAAACAAAGTTCTTTAGAATTTCCGTCACGATATCAATTTCTTAGTTATTTTTTCTCACAAATAATTGGGTCCATTAATCAAATTAATTATACTGAGCTGGGAAGGTGCGTTTGTTTGCTAATTTCTTCGATCACGCGAGACAAGTAAGCGTGCCTTAGATTAAAAATTGATTAATCCCTCCTTTTTTGTATAACATGCAAGTGGGGTTGACGGACAAATCACACAGATTGAGTTAGCCCCAAAGTAAGTTCGAGACTTGTGTTATGGGATACTAACTCAACGATACTATATTTTTATAACAAATACATATATAGATAAACATCCAAGACCCGGGTCAATCTGAAAAAGATCATTTTCCGTCTTGACCCGACCGGGGATCGAACCCGGGACCTCCGGTGTGGCAGTCCGGCGTGATGACCGTTGAGCCACGGAGGTCGTCAAATAAAGATAAACATAATATATTCATTTATTTAAAAATACCGATAACATGTCACGAATTTTAGAAGAGAAGTAGCTGGTACTTACAAATAGTTATTTCTTCGCACCCAGACTAGCATGAACATATAGGAAACTAGCTTTTGCCCGCAATTTCGCCCGCGTGAATTTCCCACGCGAACAGTGCTTTTTTTCTATGTACTTTCTCAGTACTTCTAACTATTTGTATGCAAAATTTCAGGAAGTTTAGTTCAATATATAAAGCGTGAAGAAGTACTGTACGGGTTTGGTGTTGTACATTGAGAAAGTAAATGAGAGAGTTAATTAGAAAGAGATTGGTAATGGTAACAAAAGGAATTTATTGTTAATAACACAAACAAAGGTAAAATCAAAAATAATTCAGGAATTAAATAAGTTAGAAGTTATAAGTAAAATATAGAATAGAATATAGAATTATATAAGTAAATGGCGGTGAAAAATGGTAAAGAAAATGGTGAAATTATTTGAGCACACGTAATAGACTCGCGATTGGTTTAAAGAGCACTGTGTACTTTGTTCTATGGTAAAATGTGTATACTGAATTAAATATTACAAAATTAACGAAGCACTCGCGGGCAATCGATGTACGTCATAGACCGTACTAGTACCTAACAAACAAATAAACAATTGAATAAACAAACAAACAAACTCTCTTTCGCATTTGTAATAATTAGGTGAGTTGGGATTAGGATAATACTAGAATAACTAGTCAAAATCAACAAAACCTATTAATAACTAAATATTCCATCAGCGTTAGATTCAGTCAACATATCAGAATATCGCTTGCAGGCCTACAGGCGATGACAATAGCATATTCTGGAAATAACCGGATTTGCATTTAGATCAACCTATTTTAAGCTAAAAGCGTCCTTCGAAGCTGCCCCGGACTAAAATAGAAATAAGGCCAGCTCGGACGGGAGAACGAAATGTCAATTTTTTACCCACGACGGAAACTAGGGTGTTAAGTTTAAGATTTTGCGTAAGTAACAAACATCCTTATACACACACACACATATACAAACTTTACATCAGTATTACATATAATAAAACTGTAACTGGTATGTGCCTGTAAAAGGGGGAGGCCTTTGCCCAGCAGTGGACACAACACCAACAGGCTAGTTAAAAAAAAAAGGTATGTGCCTGTATATAAGAGATATTTAAGAAAAAATGTATGAGGATTTTTTTGTCTTTTGTCTGTTTGTTTGTAGCGCATCACGCGAAAACGACTAGTTCAAATTTGATGCGGTTTTCAATGTTTATTAAAGAAGGTCTAACTTAAAATCTGGTATAGGTTATATCTTGATACGCCGCCGCAAACCTGAGATATCAACAATAATAAATCAGGCGTGGACGAAGTCGTGAGCACAAGCTTGTTTATAATCATAGTAGAATAGTAAGATAATAACAAGGTTTATGCCTTCACGCTTCCAGAAAATCCTTTAAGGATTTCGCAAATAAAAATATACTTATACCACCCTCCGGTTTAGAAGCATTACCTACAAGCATATGCATGAAGCTTAACGGTTTAAACATACTCGTAAAGTATTAGGCGGTAAACCCTCGCAATATTTTAATATTTTCTCTTCGTTTTTCTTCGAAGATTGCGAAGGGATGAAATAAATAATAAACATGCTTTTGATGTTTTATGGGCAAATATGCTTTGTAGGAGCCTGACAGGCATTTACGAGATTATAACTTTAACATAAACTTAATTCGTAGATAGATGAACACTTTATTGCACCATTTATAACAAAAAAATACATACCTACATCGTAACAAAAACGAAAACAAAAATGAACGCAAAGGCAGACTTATCGCAAACAAGTGAAAAAGAGTAGGGTGCAGCGGAAATAAGTGAAAACTGATACACGTACTTATATAAATATGAATAAATAAATAAATAAATATATAAATATTTACGGACAAATCACACAGATTGAGTTAGCCCCAAAGTAAGTTCGAGACTTGTGTTTTGGGATACTAACTCAACGATACTATATTTTATGACAAATACATATATAGATATATAGATAAACATCTCTAGACCCAGGCCAATCTGAAAAGATCATTTTCCATCTTGACCTGACCGGGGATCGAACCCGGACCTCCGGTGTGGCAGTAGTATGAAGTATACCTTATGTTATACTTTTTATTTAAAGTAACAAGCTAATTATTTAAAAATAAAAAAAAACACGACTGACTTACATAGCCTATTAGTCCCTGAGCCCGTCCATGAATTACCTACGTGACATGACACCACGATGAAATGCATGGCAACAGATCAGAAAAGTTCCGGTGACCAAGGCTGCAAAAAAATTTCACGAAAATTGGCCGGATGACAGAGAAAATCCTCCACTTCCGGTCAAAATTTTAAGGGTATATTTACCTCATATGACACCACTACGAGACACGTGGCAACATGTAGGCCTTCAACTATAGAGGAGGGCTATCTAAGTCTGCCAGTTCTAAAATGGCCGGAAGTGCTTGGCAGCAGGCGCCAAAGTTGGCCCTTGGAAACGTTTTCCTACGTCATATGACACCTCTACAAAAATGACTTCAAATGCTTTAAAATAATAATGTTCTTATGTATAAATAAGTCTGCCAAGCCAATTTTGGCCGGAAGTCCTTCAAAAATGGTTTTTTAACTGCTTGGTATAAGTGAACGAAACAAGCTAAATGCGCATAATTTAACAAATTATGATCGTTTAACAAGGATTATCGACCCAGTAGTCGTGGCAGGTATATATAAAACTAACTTGTACCCGCGAATTCATCCGCGTGAACTTCAAATAAGACTGAAAATGTTTTTTACAGAATCTTTAAATGGGAAAATAGTGCCCTATTTTAGGTTTATATATATTTTTTAAATAATATACTTATAGATAAGTATGCTACAATTATTACAATCTAGCCCAGTTATAAGCTAATGAGTAATTTTACTTTAACCTAGTTTTATAAATAAATTGAATAAGAATGTGTCCATCGGCACTTTTCTTAATGTCTCTATTAAGGAGAAGTCACTTTGTTGTTGTGTCTTTATTTTCGCACTTTTATTGCACTACACTACATTATGTTATTTTTGTTATTCACTACACTAATTCAAACGGTTTAGTCCGCTTGAGCAGTCTCACTATGTCCGTGTTGTCGAGGAGCTGGATAGCCTCAACGTTTACATGATGAAGCAGTCTATTCTCATGTGCTTCTGCAAATTTTTTAATTACCTCATCGACGAACTGTATATTTAGGTCCCGGTGTAGGTCGTCATTTCTTATATACCAGGGCGCGTTCACGATAGCCCGTAATACTTTATTTTGAAATCGTTGGATAATTTCTGTTACTTTTTTTGGCACAGCCCCACAGCTGTATACCATAAGTCCATACTGGCATGAGGACTTGTTTATATTGTTGTGCACTGAATAGCACGGAATTTCTTCCAAGCAACCAATACATCTTATGGAGCTTTAGATCAAGTTCCCCCCTTTTCTTTTTGACGTGGGCTTTCCAACGAAGCTTCGCGTCAAGAGTCATACCCAAGTATTTGGCTGTGTTTTCATGAGGTATTTGCTTTTCGTTTATGTAAATAGGATAACAACTACCATGTTTATTCGTAAAGTTTACATGAATTGACTTTGTTTCATTGAGTTGTATTTTCCATCGCTTTATTTATTTATTTAACCTTTATTGTACAAAAATACAGAGTAAACGTACAATAGGAGGGCTTAATGCTAAAGCATTATCTACTAGCCAACCTTTGGGTTATACAGAAAATTTTAGGTGGGTGTATAATAAAGGTATTATTACTAAGTACATATACTTAAGTAAATAATAATATCATACATTACTAAATACAAATACCACAATAAATATTTATATTAAGGTAAATAAATAAATATGTAAGTAATACATAAGTATATATATAAATACAGTATATACAAATAATATAAGCAGCGAAACTTATAGATAGAATTTGTATAATTGTGTCTTAAAACTGGCGCGACTCGGAGCTCTTTTGATAACTTCGGGGAGCGCATTCCAAAGTCTGACCGCAGTAACAGCAAAGGAATTAGAGAGGAAACCAGTACGGTGAGAAGGAGTTGCAAGGGTCAGGAGACTAGATGAACGCAGAACTCTTTCGTGAGTGGAACATGGTGGAACTTAATAGTTGAAAAAGAGTTTTGAGATAATTAGGGGCAAGGGGATTATTGAGAATATTATAAAGCTGACAGACTATATGTAGATTCCTGCGTTGACGAATAGGCAGCCATTTAAGCTGAGAACGGTATTCAAAAATATGGTCATATTCACGTAGACAGAAAATGAACCTAATACAGTTGTTCAGAAGTCGTTCCAATTTATTGAGTTGTTCTTCAGTTATGTCCAGATAGCACACATCAGCGTAATCAATGAGAGGAATTACTAGTGCTTGTGCCAGCATGATCTTGGTTTTGACGGGAAGGAAATGTTTTAACCGTTGCAGGTAATGCAAGGTACTATATACTTTGCGACTGATTTCAACCATATGAGAATTCTAACTGAGTTTACTGTCGACAAATAGACCAAGGTCTTTAACCACTGGGCTGAGTGGAATCTCAATACCATCGAATGACAGCGCGTGTAAATTATTGAGGTTGATATTTTGAAGCTGGTATGCACTACCTACAATAATAGCTTGGCACTTAGCGGGATTGACTCGTACTCCGAAATTGTTGGACCATTGTTTGCATGTGTATAAAGCTGCAAGTCATCCGCGTAGAAGTGATAAGAGAAAAATAAGCGATATCAGAGAAGATTTATGAAGATGGAAAATAGGATCGGTGACAGAATACCGCCTTGTGGGACAAATCACACCAGTTGAATGAATCTGCACCGTTGCAGACCTTCTGCCGGCGACCGTGAAGGTAGCTAGAGAACCAATCTATCACTGAGGACGAAACGTTACAACGGGAGAGGATAGCAAGAAGGATATCGATGTCGACCGTGTTAAACGTATTGCTAAAGTCGATCAGTACTAATAAGGTTTTCTGATTTTCCATTCCAACTCTAATATCTTCAGCTACACGCAACAAAGCGGTTGTGGTGTGCTATGGCCAGGCCTAAAACCAGACTGATAATTATTAAATAGTTTATTCTTAGCCAAATGATCTGAAAGCTGGTTAAAGACAGAAGCTTCTAAGATTTTAGAGAGGAAGGAAAGGATTGAAATGGGACGAATGTCATTCAGTCGGGTGGGATTAGGAATTTTAGGGATGGGACGTACATAGGCCGCAAGCCATGAGGAAGGAAAACGATGTTCCGAAAGACTGTAATTGATAATGTGCGCTATGATAGGGAGTACAAATTGAAGTATAGGAATTATCATCGCGCGGCTAATACGATCTGGCCCAACGGCATTAGAAGAAATGGACAGGATAGTTTTGTACACGTCATCCTCAGAGACAGGAGAGAACTCAAAAACACTAGTTACATATTGAAACATGTTATTATGAATGTTTATATCGATATCTTAATACATGTGTGAAGTGTTAGTTTAATATATCGTTTTTCTTGCAATAGTAGCATTTTTATAACTTTTTAGTTAGGCATTTTGAACATATTTGTAGGATATACACTTAGGTAATTTTGTAAACAAGCTTAAAAGCTTGGCACCCACTTTAACTCAAGCACTTTAACACAAACACATTGTTCTCACTTGAATTAAATCTGATTAGCTCGATATTCACGATTATTGAACAGGGTTAAAATTTTTTGGAATAAAAATTACTTCACTATTTTTATACATACCTAAAATAGGATATACTATTTTCCCATTTAAAGATTCCGTTAAAACCATTTTCAGTCTTATTTAAAGTTCACGCGGACGAATTCACGGGTACAAGTTAGTTCTATAAATACCTACCACGACTTCTGGTACGATAATCCTTGATAAACGATCATAATTTGTGAAATTATGCGCATTTAGCTGGTTTCGTTCACTTATACCAAGCAGTTACAAAACCTTTTTTGAAGGACTTCCGGCCAAAATTGGCTTGGCAGACTTATTTATATATAAGAACATTATTATTTTAAAGCGTTTGAAGTCATTTTTGTAGAGGTGTCATATGACGTAGGAAAACGTTTCCAAGGGCCAACTTTGGCGCCTGCTGCCAAGCACTTCCGGCCATTTCAGAACTGGCAGACTTAGGTAGCCCTCCTCTATGGTTGAAGGCCTACATGTTGCCACGTGTCTCGTAGTGGTGTCATATGAGGTAAATATACCCTTAAAATTTTGACCGGAAGTGGAGGATTTTCTCAGTCATCCGGCCAATTTTCGTGAATTTTTTTTTTGCAGCCTTGGTCACCGGAACTTTTCTGATCTGTTGCCATGCATTTCATCGTGGTGTCATGTCACGTAGGTGATTCATGGACGGGCTCAGGGACTATATGTCATTCGGGCTTATGCAAAGATATAATTAGATTAAGATATTGTTAGATTCCTTGAACATTACATCCAGAACAATATCGCGAGAACATTTAAATGGTCAACTGTTTCTCACTTGTTGTAAAATTAGACTCATAAGACTGTTTGTTTTCCGAATAAAATAAAATAATAAAAATAAAAATAAAAATCTCTCACATCAAAATCTGTTAAGCCGTTCAGGACTTATGGTGGAATAAAGAAATTACATACATACATGAACCCTGAAAACATAACACTCCTTTTTCGTCAGTCGTTTAAAAATACACATTCAATCAGCAGTTAATAAGAATGAAAATAAACTAAAGACCAGTAGTTAATTTTGAATAATAGAGTTAAAACAGAATTAAATTAGAAAAATACACGAATCAACAAAGGGTTGAGAAAGGTTGTTGATAACATAATTATAAAAGACCAAGTAAACACGAACATACCCCCGACGTACCACCCCTCTTACTGTCAGCTCGTAAGCAGTAAACAAAATAAACTTTACTTTATATCGGTTTACGTAACCGAATTGACAAACCGTGTTTGTTCTTGTAAAGTTTTTGTTAATTATATACCGGTGAGTTAACTTTTGAAATTGATCAGTTGTTATAATACGTTGCTTCGAGTATTTTAGAAAACAGTGGTCACTCTACGACCCAGGTTTGAATCCTAGCTCATGAAGAACGAGCCACATAAGTTTGTATTCCAATCTAATTCATAAATGGTAGTTTTCCTATGAAAACTGGGTTATGTGACATTTGGACCATTCAAAATCTTGTCCGCAGACAAGACGTCTACTTTTAAAATAAACTTTGGGTAATATTCTTCCGAAAGACAAAATGTGGGCTGTCTCCTTCCAGTGAAGGAAAACATTGTAAGAAAACCTGCACTCTAGTTGATGACTTAACAGCTAGTGTGTGAAATGAAGAAGGCAAATGACAAAACCACTCTATCAAAAGCCAAGAAAATGAGTGTTTCACTCCATCATTGTAAAGACAAGAGTAAGGCTTTAAAATAGACAGTAAGATCGTTGTTGAATAAATAATAAAAAATACGACAATAACCCTCCTCCTCGAAGAACGCACTCCAACCAGATTGTGGACCTCCTTAAAAAGGGAGATATTAGGAGCACCCATAACCGGAGAGCATGTGTGAAGAGAGTGATGAGTGTAGAGGAAGCAAGAGAGATCTGTAAGGATCGTAGCAGGTGGAAATCGCTAGTCTCTGCCTACCCCCACAGGAAAAAGGCGTGATAATATGTATGTACGACAATAAACTGATCTGGCATAAAAAATTCTCTAATGAACATTATCGTTATACTTAATAATACCAAAAATTTAGTATAATTACTTAAATTTTTGACCAATTCCATCTTTGTATTTCTTGTTAGTGATAGTGTCTATCACAAAAAATATATACTCAAGACATTTTAAGTTTCTTTCTTACTCAGCTCTTACAATATTCACGAGAAAGGAATTGAATGAATCTATTCTTGAAACGGGTACCAGATTCTTTTCCAAGAATCGACGGAAAAAGAATTCGATATCCCAAACAATGACTAATCAAATTATACCTACAATATAGTACTTATAGGAAATTGTTTATGTCTTTATTTATAGATATAGTTCTATGAGTGGTTCAGTCTTTATAAAACGTATGTTTATGAAGTGTTCATAAATTTATTTCTAATGCTTTAGCGACTTTGGGTAAAAAACAGACGCCAGTTATGTCTAACTCGTCTAAAAGAAAGCACGAACTTGGTATTTTTGTAGTAATTCTGTATTTTATTACAGAAATAATACCTACCAAAAATGAAATAGAAATGAGATATTTTCAATTGGCATATCCTGTTCAGTGGCGCGAGCCGATGCGGGCGACGGAAGCGACGCGATGGATTCATTCAATAATTCGATTATATCTGTCGGGCACGGCATTCTCGCCCTGCAACTGTCGAGAATAGGGATGCTCTGTATTTTTTTCATTGCTGATATGTAAACTGATATACATAATTGCAATAGTATAGACCTTTATTATTCTTTATCTTTAACGCATAAATCAGCTGATATGTAAACTGCTATAATTGCAATAGTTTAGACCTTTATTATTCTTTAACGCATAAATCACTTAATAGTGGTAGGAGTAGGAATTGAGCAAAAAATAACGAGCTGCCTAGAATTATGTAAAGTCGAGGGCAGATAAACCTGACTTCCTTACTTCACCGCATCCTATCTCAGACCCCCGACTGTACACAAAAGATAGGAATTTGTTTAATTTACGGTCGATATAGATATCAATAAAGATAAAAGCGTGAACTACAGTTGCAAATCCAGAAATAGTTACATCTTTTCAATTGGCATATCCTTTTTAGTGACGCAATCCGATGTAGGGCGAGGAAGCGAGGCGAGCATTATGTTGATTTTTGCATTTGTTATAAGAACAAATGCATTTGATGTAAAAGTATTTGAATGTGTCATTTTTATTATTGCAAATACATAATAGTTTATAACCAAACCTATAAGTTTAAATATTATAATTTTTTATTTGCCTAAACAATCCATTGCTAAGGTATCTGATTAATGGTATTTAAGTCAATTTATGTGAAAATAATGTTTTTGTTCTCAGGCATAACTTTTGACCCTTGTTGGCAAAACATATAATAAATATCTATCCTGACGATGACTTGGTTTTCATTTGCCATCAAATAAACGTCTAGTTTTCCCTAACCTGCATGCCTTCAGTTAATCCACAAATTCAAGTAGAAACTGCATAGATAATGCTATCAGACCAAGTGGAGGCATCATGAAGCCATTACACAATTTAATCAAAGAGAGGACTGACATCACTTGCTCGCTTATACACGTCTAATAGAAAAGTCTAGGTTTCCCTAGGTAGAAAACCTAGACTTTTCTAGATAACAGGTACCAATTTGCTAATGGGTCGGCCTGCCGTATCTGTCACAGCATAAAGTTGCAAAGACTCGATGCCTCGCTTCTTTAGATTAAAAATAAGCGTGGTTTTATTGTAATGATTAGCAATAGCAATCACAACTCCTTCTGTTATTGTTATATCATTACAATAATAATGTCGTTAAATATTTGCTAAACACAGAAAATATCATTTAAGCACATGTTTCTTTAAATGGGTGGATGGATAATGTGTTTAGCAAGTGATTTATACAAAAAGACTGTTTTAATTACATATTAAAAATAAAAATAAAAAAGCCTTTATTATTCTATCCCACAGTATTCCATAATTTAGTATTAATTAGATTTAGTTTTAGTACTTGTTTACTTTAAAATATTATATTTATAATTAAATGTTAGTAATGGTTTTTCTTTTAGTTTTCACTGGGAATAGACCCCTCTTGGATATAGGCCTCCTCCATGATATTCCATTGTCCTCTATCCTGTGCTATTACATAATAAACTACAAATTTCATACCATTTTTAAAAAATCCATGTTATAGTATCTAGGGGACACCTAGAAAATTTCTTTTGCACTGTACGCGACATTTTGCCATCGAATTTTAGTTTGAAATAATTTGATGTGACAAAAATTGTATCGGGCTCATCCCTATTAGCTTCCATCAGTGTGATGTGTTAAGTTCACAGGTGCTTCGGCTAGCGATGTTTCACACGTCACAAATGCTTGACGTCACTTCTCACTATTCAAAGCCTATAAATATGTTGAATTCTTTCGAGTATGTTACTAAGTTAATTTATTGGTTGGACATATCTAATAACAGCAGTCGTGTAGCTGTGTTTTTATTCATCGGAGGCAAGAAGTGTTAGATAAAAATTACCGTAAATAGATCAATTTAATCTATAGGCACAGAATTAATATTAGTACTACGTACAGAAAGGAAACTCCCTGCCCCTCCCGCAATATGGCACCCCCCGCTCCTTCCGCACTTCTCCCCCGTTCTTGTGTAACTGTGGGACGTTCGACTATGAAAACGCACACATTGACGTGTTACTGACGTGTTCACGGATATACAGTTTCATTTGTAGTAGTAGTAGGTATATTTGACGCGCCGTTTCTATGAAGCGCCCGCCCTGTGCTATAGGTTAAGATCATCAGTTTCAGGCCGAAGAGAATCGACCCTGCGCGCCTTTCGAACTCACTTCTTCTTATCGAGTGTGTTATTACTAACATTTGTGTGGTGTCAGACTTTATTCAAGTCGCCTAAAGACATCTGACATGACTTTTACGACTACCGACATCTAGAGGCAGTAGCCGTATACACACTAGTTAACTAAACAGTCAGCCAATGTGCAGGTTTCCTGACGATGTTTTCCTTCACCGGAAGCAGGTCGTCAATTAAATACATGATTTAAATGAAAATACTCTCAAATCTCAATAGTTTACGTATTTATCACAGAGTAAATAAATATTCAAGCCACTAAGAGGTAACTGATTATTTATTTTATAATTCACAAAAGGAGACATTTAAAATAAACAAACGGTATCACAAAAGAAGCTCTTACCATTGTTATCATTGTTATTCGAGAATCTTAATCACAGATGTGAAAAATGGCAAACCGTCTGCTTATTTTGTCAGTCACGATCTCGAGTTAAGAAAGTATCTAATGGGAAGCTTCATTATCACAAAGCTTTGAGTTTTAATTAACAGCGAGATAAGCTCTTTAAGCTGCTAATTAAACAGGACTATGAAAAATTTCCCTGCCACTTTACTGGGAAGGGTAGCGTATTTTCCTTGAGCCAAATAAATTGGAATTCTCCCTGATTCTTTATGATTTACTATGCTCAAGAAATACAATGGTATTGTTGAAAGGAGATGGGTAAGTAACGCTATATTCGTGAGTTTAATTTATTAAAAACTACAAGTAGCTTTTGATCGCGTGAATTTCCCAAGTGAACAGTGCTTTTTCCCGGGAAGAAAGATACCCTATGTCCTTCTCAGTACTTCTAACTATATGTATGCGAAATTTCAGGAAGATTGGGTATGTCGATAAAGCTTGAAGAGGTAATAAACAAACAAACTCACTTTTGCATTTATAATAGGTAGATAGGTAGGTGTCAAATAAATCGGTTCAGACGTTTTTCAAATAAATGGTTCAAACAATGTCGCGTTATCGTACTTGTCGTGTAAAAAAACAACAATTCTTTATTTTGAGTAGGTATGTTATAAATATAAACTTATTTTATTATTTTGTTATTTTGTTATTTTATTAGTTTTTTAGCCGCCTAAAGGCATCTAACATACCGACTAAGTGCAAGTGCGAAGTAAGTGGTGGTCTACGAGAATCATAACTATCAAAACACACAGTTAAAAAATTATAATACATTAATTACAAAGTATTAAAAAGCAAGACACCTGTGTCCTGTACGAGTATAAGTGGTCTGAACCGTTAATTATTTCACTGCGATCCATACCTAGCATACCTAATTAGAAGCTCGGTCATCGCATCAATTGTCTCCAATTAACAGTAATCGCCGACTACATTCGTACCTGAGACAGAAATTTTCAATTTACCGGTTGATCCATATACAAAACTTAATGAAAAACATATTAAAGGACTGGGAGGCTAAAGAAAAAAGGAACGTAGATTGAAAATACTCATAATACACAGAAAATCCGCAACATGCTTCGTCATGAAGTCTGTCTATGTCATTTTTATCAAAATCTCGGAAATAAATCCGCCACTATTTATAAAAATAAATCAAATAGATAACATTTCATTATGACTTTTTCGAAATCGTATGATTTCAAACAATTCGTCTCCAATGGCACAGAACTAAATATTTATTTGAGGATTTTTTCTTTTTCTTATCTTATAGGCGGCTTATGGTTATCCCAAATAGTACGAACGTAAGATATTTTTGATGTTTAATATTTAATAAGCTCTTAGTTACATAAAATATTTTAGTTAATGCGCTGATCTGAATCTTTGATGGAAGCTTTATCTACTTAATAAACAAGTACTTTAGATCAAAAATTTAAATTAAACGAAGCAAAAACTCAAATTGTATTCTAAATTAGAAATGAAAAGTGTACCTGGGTGCTTTTAATTTAGTAAACAATCATACTTACAGTAATTTTACATTATGCTTTTCGCGGACAGACGATAAAAAACAAAAAAGTATAATATCACGACTACCTTAGTTATATAGGTATATATATATATATAAATAAAGTTTAAATAAAATAAATAAATAACTTCCAATAATACGTGTACGATCCTTGAAAGGGTTAAATTTAACTGTCACTTTGAACTTTAGAGTTAAACAGATTCAACCCGATAACACAGGTACCAACCAACACAAATTGCTTCGCGTGTCAGAAACCACTTTGTAGAGGATTGATATTCAATAATTTAAAATGACGTCTGGCTTGAAAGCCTGGGTTTAGAGTGGGTAACATTTGATACAAGCCAATCTGGCCTCACTTAATGATCAGTTCAAGGATTATGGATTTACAGTAATAAGTCTCTATAGTCATATTATTCCTCATGGCTAAGGGTTGTGGCCATCACGTGGAAAAATTATACGCATATTTTACTCTTAAAGATAAAGATATATTTATTTGCCAAAAAACATTGTTGATAAATAAAATGCATGATGTTACAGAGCAGCAATGTTCTACCGTTGAAACGGTGTGCAAATTAAGTCAGATGGCTTCGCAAATAAATTCAAAATATACTTAAAAAATATGATAATACACTCAAAAAAATATAATTAAAATATGTAAGTCAATCATAGGAATAATAAACAATTAAATACATATGTCAGGGACGTCAAAAATTATCATCTAGAAAATCTCTAATACTGTAATAGCATTTGTCAACTAGCAACGTTTTCATATGTTTTTTAAACAATTTTAAATTCAGCTCTTTTATTTGGTGAGGAATTTTATTATAAACTTTTGGTGCCATAGATACTATGCTATTACTAAGTAAAGCTGTATTCGACTCAGGAAGACAAATTTTGTCATTACCTGGCCGACGATTTCTCACAGCAAGATCTGATAATTTTTTAAATAATTTCGGGTCACATTTGACAAATAATGCTGTTTCAAATATATATAAGCAGGGAAGTGTGAGAATTTTATGTTTTATAAATAGTGGTTTACAACTATCCGTTGATTATAAACCAAACATCGCACGAATGCAGCGCGCTTTTGCATTTTAAAAATTATACCTATCTTTATCGGTGGAATTGCCCCAAAAAATTATACCATACCGAAGCACAGATTCAGCTAATCCATAGTATGCAGTAAGTATTGCATTATTACTAAGTTCTTTTTGAGAGCCGATATAAAGCATATGATATGCTACTAAGTTTCTTGCTCAGATCATCAATATGGCTTTTCCATTTTAACTTTTGCATCTATTGTTAATCCCAGGAAACGAGCTGTGTCAACATCTTTTATTTTAGTATCATTATACAGTATATCAATGTTTTAATTATTTTGTGGTCTTTGACTGAAATTCATTAAATTAGTTTTGTCAAGATTAATTTTTAAATTATTATTCTTTAGCCAAATAATTATAGATGTCAAAGTTTCAAGAATGTCAGATTTGTATGTATTATAATTATTGCCAATGGATTTTATTACAATAGTGCTATCATTTCATTTCATTTATTCAGTACAAAACAAATTTGTGTTGAAATAAAATCATCAGCAAACAATGTCATATGGTGGTTTGAAATTTTAGGAAGGTCATTTATATATATTACAAAAAGCAAGGGGCCCAGGACACTGCCTTGAGGAACCCCATAATAAATTACATATAATAAATTACTGCATTTAAAAATAAAAAGAACTTTGTAATTGAATGTCTTTGTAACAATATATTTAAAGTTAGTTTTAGAATATTTAGATTACTTTGTAACATATTATTTTCATCATATTATTATCTAGCTGGGCCCCAAAGCGCTGCTCCAAAAGACAAAAAATATCTTATGTGCTACGAGTATGTCAGGTTACTACGCGTGTACCAAATTTCATCGAAATCCGTCTGGTAAGTTTTACGTGAAAGAGTAACAAACATCTATGGCCTTTCCCAGAAATTTTCACGTTCATGAGTAGGATTTAAATCAAATTAAATTCGAAATAAATTAATAGTAAAAAAACTTAAAAAAAAGCTTTTATTGTTACTCTCATCAAACTTTCATTTGATACCGTAGACTTATTACTTCCATGCAAATAACTATTCCGCCATCTTGGATGGTTCGCCATATTGGATTTAGAATGACGTCGCATACTATATCCAAATACTATATAACTCCAATACTATATAAACTCTAGCGAGTTAATACGCACAGCTCTTGACATTTCTCATACATTATTTAAAAAATTGGCAACTAGCCATCTGGTGGCAGGAGGTGACCTAAACACAGTTTATTTGCATTTTAACATGTTATATGTTGGTCCTTTAATATTTAAAAAATCTATGTTATATATGTGTAATTCCATTTAAATTTGTGAAATACACTGTGTTACAACAAAATAAATTCGCGAAATTTAACAGTTCCATCAAACAACCGCTTCGTCCAGGAAGAGGCGCTAGTGTCGCATAAGTTGCCAATTTCTAGCCGGAGCTGCGCGTATTAACTCGCTAGAGTTTATATAGTATTTGCTATATCTTATATCATGCATTGTAGCGCAGTAAATAGAGCGAACCTTCCCTAGGGGTTAATTACGTGCGGTCCAGTAACTCATTTTTTTTTATATTATTGTTTAGGATGGTTGTAAGTATTTAAAATAAATATGGCACAAATGACTAGCTTTTGCACTCGCCGCCAAATTGGAAAAAAATCACCACTTTGTTCGGTTTTTCGCTTATATTTTCTTTTAAGTGCATTTTCGCTAGAAAAGTGTTCTACACAATGTTGTAGAAAATTAAATTTGCCGTTATTTACATTTTATATTTTGTTTCTAGGACTAACAGTTTCCGAGAAAAAAAATCCTTTGCCTTAAAAAAATCTCATTTTTCAAACATTCGTCAATCTTTTTTAATTTAAAACGATGTAATCCAGTCATGACCTATTCTAGGAGAAAAAGTAGCAGAACAAACATCGTAGGGAATTTAATTACCTGCAAAACGCAATTGCATATTTCTTAACCAACCCTACAAGTGTAAGAAATATGGTACTAAAACTATATAAATATGTAGATAAATATATATAGTATATACATTTATATAAAAACAAACAAAGATTTATAAAAGAATTATTAGAAATAATGGGGGTAAATTAATAAAAGTGGAGGTTTTTGAATACTGAGTTATCGTGACGGTAGAAAGGGATTCAACGGGCACTTCTGGTTGAGCTGCCGTGGAGTAAACATCGCACGAAAGATAAGTTCTATGTTGTAAAGTTTATGTTTGAACGCAGGATTAGTTATTTATACTGCTAGTAAAGTTAAAATCTATATAACAATTGTTGTAATGTATTCGTTAGTGCTTAACGATTATTTTATTACTCATCAGTGTTGTTAAAGGGTAGAAATAAAATAAAAGTGTCGCTTTGCAGAGTAGCATTCTTTACTCGTGGTATAATCGTAATACTAATTTATTCAAGATGTTTGTTATTAGAATACGTAAAGAGCCTTTATAAATATGTATTTAATAGTAGCTTCTCGATTACAGACATACCATGTTTAGTGTGTACTTACTGTTAACTGATAATGTAACTGTTAAATGATAAAAACAAATTAATAAATAAAAATATAGAACAGACCCCTCTGGCATAATAGGGACCAACACTGTTCAATGAGTTTCTTTCGGGGTTTCTTCTCAGCAGTGGTCATTCCGAAGCCCTAGTAGTATGTAGCTTTGAAATTAAAAGATATTGAAACACAATTCAGAATAAACAACTTTAATTGGAAGGTTTTAATAAAATTATGTGGATTAACCTACTTTGCTTTATTTATGACCCTAGTTATATACCTATACTATAACCTCATCCTAACAATTTTCCAGAAGCGGGATACTACGCGCAGACGAAGATAAATGCTACGTAGAACAAGCAAGGTGTATCCAACTGCTCGACTACCAGTTCAGCTGATTCTGACTACATGGTGACTACGTGACTACAAGATCAACGCGGTGAGCTCGTTCTAATTATTATGATTAAGACGTTAGTTGTTTGCTAAATTTGAAGTTTATTGGCATATATTATTATGTGTGGCCTAAAATCTCAGACGACTTAATTGCTCACTATCAAATTTGTTATTTGCTCAGGTGATGAATAAATCTTTCTAGCTAGGTTTAACACTGAGCTAAGTTTCAGTGTTGTCTTGATTATGTGGGTAAATTATGTTAGACAAATACTCGACAAAAGAAATACCAACCATAGCATAAACATATTTTTACTTACGTGGCACTAACGTCCAGTCGTAGTCTCGTATCACTAGTGAACATTATACTCAGCTTAGGTTACTCAAAGATAATGTTGTGCCTATTCTAATGGTGAAATAATCTTTGAAATTTACCCAGTCCTTTTACAGGGACAAATTAGCAAATGATCAAAACTAATTATAACCTTGTACTGTGAAGAATAGTAAGCGTTTACAAAACAAATTAGGTTTTAGCAATCAAGATGCAATACTGCGAAGCTGATGAAAATACAAGATGTACATAAAAAAAAAAAAAAATATATATATATATATAGAGATTTTATTTTTCTAAGAACATACACAGGTATACTTTATGAAACACAAATAACAATCGTCCCAGCGTACACCTTATCAGTTACTTAAAATATGTAATTTTATACTGTAAGGTGCTTACTGCAAAAATACTTGTTTGTATTATAAATATAATGAATAGTCGTGGTTTTATCTCATAGGTTTGATTGGAGAGGTACTTGTATGATTCCTCTTCATACGTACCTATCTCCTATACTGTAACTGTTCTGTTGAGTGTGTCATAACTGTAGTAAATACCAGTGCGTAACAATGTATTCGTAACTACAATTCGTATCTATATTCATAAATAAAATATACAAAATAAGATGTTCACATATTTTGAGACGGTAAAAAAAAAAAAAAAACAATAAGATTTGGATTTCAACTCGCCTTACGTTAATCTTTATACTTCTATAAATACTTATTTTATGTGCTCATGCTTAGTGAACAAGCTATCTATGTTCCCCAAAATACCTTCACATATACATGGCATATGCCCATATTATGTATACATTATGAAGGATAACTATAGATGTAGTATACTTAGTTTAGATGAAATTATCAGTACAACTACTGTTTTGAGGGTAGAATATTGTATACTTATGCAGCGAAAAAAAAAGAATAAATTTTCAAATTATGTTACCGGTAACAATAAGTAATTTATAATGGTTTCATCCAGTCATTACGAATAATATTAAAATATTGTCAAACGTCATCGTTTATTGGCATCTAGACGAAACGAGCTAGTTGATGAAATAAATAAATGACGAAAACGCTTAAGACACAGAAATACAACAAAATTTTATATTATTATGCTTAACGACTCATTAAGATTTCAATGGTTTATTATTTGAATTCGTCAGAACTATCAGTCAGAACCGAAAATTATAGTCTTAAACTAGTCATATGATTGAGCGTGAATGAGCCAACATCACAGTACTTATTTCAGTTGAAAAAAGAAGTAGTAATTCAGAGGGTTCCAGTACTACCTACTAAGGTGAAATGAACGGCGAACGACAGGTTCAAATTACTCAAGGCAAAAATCCCGACAATGCTCTATGTTAGATCCATAACCAATACCATAGTCTAGGTGGAATTGGGATAAGTAACAAAAAAAAAGGGCAAGTTAATTAGGTATAAGATATAGGTGCCTTAATAGCCTTATAGGTGGTTATATAACATTGTTTGTAAAGAGAAAATTTTGAAAGTTAATTCGGGCTTACGGAGTTAAGATGATTCAATTTATTAAAATGTTATTACTCTTATACAGGTAGAAATCTTATGCAGTTTGTAATATTTTTAAAGAGTTTGTGGTGTCAATAGGGCGTCTCAGTACAGCAAGACGATAAAAAAATCATTTAAACGATATTGGGCCAGACAAAGTGAAAATGATCTTTTACTCATATAATAATGGGTATACGTCTGATGAGCAGCATTTTCCATTGGATGTATGATATTATGTTAAGAGGTATTTTCTATTAAAAGTTCATGTTACATGTAAATAATGGAAAGTCACTTTTAAGTGAAAGTAATGGGCCGTCCAATTAGGCGGAAAAAAAAGGAATTGGTTATGACATATACATTTATTATTTTTGTATTTATTTAATTATAATAATAATAATGGGCCGTCAATACAGGCGATGAAAATACAAAGGCTTTAAAATAAAATAATGACGTATTTAGACGATGTGAGAAAAAAAAGAGAAGATATACACTTATTTATATAATATACATATTTATTTATGTAATTTAATAATGGACCATCAAGTGAGATGTTGTTATAATAAAGGGCCGTCAAGAGAGACGATGTAATAAAGGGCCGTCAAGCGAGACGATGAGAAAAAAGGGCCGTGAAATGATACGATGAAATAAAAGAATTGAATAGATTATAATGAATATGCAGGTTGTTTTTACTACTATTAATAAAAAAAAATATTAATAAATGTATCAATTTTGATAATTTAAATCTATGTAAATTTAATATTTGATACTCCTACGCGAACTACGGCAAAATATAGATGTAAGTACACAACTATTTTAAGTTCTAACGTAATTATAAGATTGAACGTAGATTAAGAATATGCTATCCGGACAAACCTTCGTGGTTTTTGGTTTGCATAAATTGTAAAATTGTTTTTTGTTTGAAAATAAATAAATTAAAAAAAAAAAAAATATGTTGCACTTCGAATTGTTAACACCTACTTATATTACCATATTCTATGAATTAATTGATTTCTATTGTATTCTATTCAATTCTAAGGGCCGTCAAGTGAGACGATGAAAAAAAAAAAGGGACGTCAATTGAAGACGATGAAAAAAGGGCCGTCAATTGAAGGCGATAAAATAATGGGCCGACAATAAAGATGATAAAAATAATAAGAATTTATAGCATTTATTGTATACACGATTATTTATTACTTATTTATCTATTAATGGGCCGTCTATACAGATGATGAAAATGCAAAGGATTTCATATGGGCTGGCAATCAAGACAATGGAAAAAAATATATATATTTTCAATAGCATATATAAAATATTGAAATTGAAACTTAAACAATGGGCTTTATTCTAACGATCGGAATAATAAATTTTAACTACACAGTTAATGGTCGTCAGTCTGGACGATTCGTAAAATGATATATATTTCTTATGACAATCAATATATACTATAAAAATTCAAGGTTTCTAGTGGTCCACATTACATACATAATGGTTTTAAATTGTTTTTATACAAGGAAGAGACGGACGAAATGTTTAAAAATTATAAAATTTAGAAAATAATTAAAATCATGGTCTTATACATACCTACTCATTGATTATAAAAGTATATGCATATCAAGTTGTTATTTCTGTTTACTATAATCTACATTTCATTACAGGTACTACTTCATTCGAATAAATTTGCGTGGAACCAAATTCGTCAGGATGGACGAACTGTAAGAAATATGGTACTAAAACTATATAAATATGTAGATAAATATATATAGTATATACATTTATATAAAAACAACAAAGATTTATAAAAGAATTATTAGAAATAATGGGGGTAAATTAATAAAAGTGGAGGTTTTTGAATACTGAGTTATCGTGACGGTAGAAAGGATTCAACGGGCACTTCTGGTTGAGCTGCCGTGAGAGTAAACATCGCACGAAAGATAAGTTCTATGTTGTAAAGTTTATGTTTGAACGCATGATTAGTTATTTATACTGCTAGTAAAGTTAAAATCTATATAACAATTGTTGTAATGTATTCGTTAGTGCTTAACGATTATTTTATTACTCATCAGTGTTGTTAAAGGGTAGAAATAAAATAAAAGTGTCGCTTTGCAGAGTAGCATTCTTTACTCGTGGTATAATCGTAAAAGACTAATTTATTCAAGATGTTTGTTATTAGAATACGTAAAGAGCCTTTATAAATATGTATTTAATAGTAGCTTCTCGATTACAGACATAACATGTTTATTGTGTACTTACTGTTAACTGATAATGTAACTGTTAAATGATAAAAACAAATTAATAAATAAAAATATAGAACAGACCCCTCTGGCATAATAGGGACCAACACTGTTCAATGAGTTTCTTCGGGGTTTCTTCTCAGCAGTGGTCATTCCGAAGCCCTAGTAGTATGTAGCTTTGAAATTAAAAGATATTGAAACACAATTCAGAATAAACAACTTTAATTGGAAGGTTTTAATAAAATTATGTGGATTAACCTACTTTGCTTTATTTATGACCCTAGTTATATACCCATACTATAACCTCATCCTAACACAAGGTGGAGAGTAAAACTAAATATTATAACAACGGAAATTGTTTTTTGCTATAATATTTTACTTTTTACTAACTGAATCTCGGTCCCATGGAAATTTCGGGATATAAAGTACATTATGTGCTAGTCCTGATATTTTTCTACTAGTATACCAAATTTAATCGAAATCCGTCTAGTAGATTTTGTGTGATTAAGCAACAAATATCACATCCAAACTTTCCTATTTATAGTGCATAGATTCATTGCAGGTGAGTAACCGGTACCTGATTGGGACACAGTAAAAGTGTCTGTGGACATTATCAAGTACAGATATTAGATAATATTTGCTTCATCAGCAATAAAGATTGGGAAAGAAACCCGATTTTAAAATGAAAAAGTTTGGATGTGATATTTCTTGCTTAATCTAAAAAATCTACTGGACGGATTTCGATAAAATTTGGTATGCTAGTAGAAAAATATCAGGGCTAGCACATAAGGTACTTTTTATCCCAATATTCCTATGGGAGTAAAGCCCCCGGCTGCAGCTAGTAGACAATAAAATATGATAGCAAAAACGTAATATTTTAACTTTTACTTTTACTGCCTACTCCGTAGGGTTGGTTAAAAAAAATTACATGTGTTTTGTAGGCAATTAAATTTTCTTCAAATTTTATTCCAATATATATTTTCCTAGAGTAGGCCATAAATGAATTACAGTGCTCTGAAGTAAAAAGTTTGACAAATTTCCTAATGCGATTAAAAATTGCGATTTTTTTAAAGTGCACATCTCCATAACTATTAGTCCTAGAAACAAAATATAAATTGTACATTATAGGAAATTTATTTTTACAACGTTGTGTAGAACTCTAATGTAGCTAAAATGCATCTAAACGAAGGTGAGAGCGCAAATCTGAATAAAGTGGCAATTTTTTTTGGTTTTTCCAACATATGGCGGGCGTTGAAGAAGGGAGAAATTGTGCCTCTTGCATTTTAAACACTTACTAACCATCCTAAATAACATATCAAAAATTCAGAACTATTGAACCATTTGTAAGTAAACCCTACTCTTAGCTCTATTTTGGTCTTTATTCAATGAACCATGGACGGATTTGTATTAAATTTGGTATACTAGTAGAAAAATATCAGAAATAGTATATAGGTTACTTTATATCCTGAAATTCCCACGGGAGCAAAGACCCTAGGCGCAGTTAGCAGAAAATAAAATATTATAACAAAAAAAGCAATATTCCGTAGTTTTAATATTGAGTTTTACTCCCCATTCTGCAGTGTTGGTTATGAAAAATGCAAATGCATTTTGTAGGTAATTAAATTCCCTACAAATTTTGTTCCAATACTTATTCTCCTAAAATATGCCATAACTAGATTACAGCGTTCTGAAGTGAAAAGTTTGACAAATTTCCGAAAAAGAAGATTTTTTTAATTTTTTTTATAAGCACACATCTAGGTAAACTATCAGTCCTAGATACAAAATGTAAAATGTAAATAATAGGAAATTTAATTATCTACAAGATTTTGTAGAAGACTTTCCTAGCAAAAATGCATCTAAACGAAAATATGAGCCTAAATCTGAAAAAAGTTTTTTTTTTTTAGTTTTTTTAAGATTACCACGGACGCGGAAACTTGGCAATTGTGCCCTTTTTATTTTGAATACTCACAATAATCCTACACAACATTTCAAAAAATTTACAATTACTGGACCGTTTGTAATTTGATTCTCGTCTATTTACTGCGCTATTGTCATCCAAACTAAACGTGTGTACAAAATTTCAACTCAATCCGTTGAAGATCAAACTATCTACATCAAAATTGAGTTCTACGATTCCACCCGGATGAACATACTTACATTAAAGTTAAATAAATAAAAGCTTTTAAAAACAAACTAATCCGTGTAGTGGGAATGAGCCGTGTGAAGTCAGCTGCGAGTCCCACACGGAACCCAACCAATGCACCGGAAGCACAGTTATTGTGGCAAGCGCATTTGATTGATGCTACTTGTGTTTGATGCACCGAGGTACTCGAATTTTAACCGACTTCATAATGACAGAGTATGCTAACCTTAAGCATGTTTGAAGCATGTTTTGTGCATAAAGATATATTTCACACCTACCTATCTAATACTGGCCACTATTTTTGGTATAATTCGCAATACTTAGATTATTGCTCTGATCGTATCCATCCTAATCCTAATCCTAAATAATATCCTAAATAATATTGTAAATGCGAAAGTGAGTTTATTTGTTTGTTTGTTTGTTACCTCTTCACGCTTTACGCTTTACCCATTGAACCAATCTTCCTGAAATTTTCGCATACACACATGAGCTGGAAGTACGGAGAAGGACATAGGGTACCTTTATCCCGGGAGAAGGCACTGTTCTCGGGGAAATTCATGTATGCTCGTGGCGAAAGCGCTAGTTACGTAATAAATGTGCGTGTCATGGATATGAAATACACGAAGACGTAACAGTGTGATTTTTTTAATAACTGAAATATAGAAAAATAAAATTTTATTTTAATGTCTGAGCCTTATAAAATCTACTTATAATAATTAAGTTAATTAAAAAACAGTTACTTAACATAATACAATAATAATTAAATTAAATTGATCAAATAAAGTAACATCTCAATTATCTTTTTTTTTAATAACATTTTATCTTTATTTTTTACCTGTAGGGCAACATCCATAAGACACCAGACAAGTAAAAGACGGCATATTTTTATATTTTTTATTGCCTTGGGACACTTTATTTTATCTATATAAGTAACGACGTGACGTGACCTTTTGAAATCATATCTCCTAGTTATTTTATTGATTTCTCCATTAACTTTATGTATGAGTAGGGGCGGGAGCACTACGACAAAAGGGAAAAGAATGGGCGTCTACTATTTGCTCCCATTTGAATTTCCAAATGAAATTTTACATTGTTAAAAATCTCCAAAGGCAAAAAATTAATTTGTCATTAATATGATCATAATAAAACTGGGTATCGATCTACTAATGGTGTCGCAATGGGATTTTCAGTTGTATTTCTTTTGGGTTATTGTTATAACCCATTAAACAGAAAGTCCGATGTCACATCATCTGACCCTGGTCTCTACTCATAACCCAGCAGTATTGCCTCGCTGAATGGCCAGATAAATCCTTTGGATTTATTGTTGTATGTTAATAAAACTGGGTATCGATTCTCTGATTTTTTTACTAGTTTCATTCTTTACTATAAATTTTGTTTGTTCAGAGAATTTGCTACAATGTATCATTCGCGGAGGTACGTATTTTTTATAGACCTTCAAAAACCAATGGTATTATACATACTATATTATCTGTGGTTCAGTTTTAATTTTGCAAGCCAAATGAACGATTTTCTGACAGCTAAATTAAGAAAAAAAATCAGTACAAAAAAGTCTCAACAGATAGCGTTTTATGAAACCCGAGTCGTAATAATGGCTGAACGTGAGTATGGTGCGCTTTAAGAAAAAATCAGTACAAAAAAGTCTCAACAGATAGCGTTTTAAGTGAAAGCCGAGTCGTAATAATGGCTGAACGTACTCGTATATGGTGCGCTTTTTCTTGTCAACCAGAGGCAGAAAAAAATCACATAATGGTTTGACAGTTGCACAACTCACAATATTGATACTTTTTAGTTGTTTTTTTTACTAAGTTTTATTTTTTTTTAATGCCAATACCGTGAATTTTTTGCTTTATGTATGGAATTTTTTTCTAGCCTTTTACTAAGCGCCATCTGTGAAGTCATTTGGACCTATTTCTTTTTTTAATTTGTGTCTCAGAAAATTTCCTCATTACATCAGGATGTACCTAAATCTACGGTTTGAAGTAAGTACTTACTCCGCTTGTCTTGACAGTGAAAATTTACATGTACAGATGCGATAACATTGTATTATTATATTTATGTATGCCTGAAAACGAGTTTATACGAAAGAACTGGTCAAATGATATATACATAGACATGAAATTCTTATCACACATTTTATACACTAAGATCTCTCAGGTGACAACCAAAATCTTGTGACAAATATGAATTTTTTGTAATAAAAAAACAATTATATTTGAAAATAATTTTGATTATTTTTTTCCTACTCTCTGGTAATCATTTGAGTGGACTTAGTTATTACAGGCAATAAAAAACAGGTTAAATAGAAAATGAGGTGCTCGGTTTGCCCCAACAGTCGTTACAAATAATATAAAATTACTACTAAACTCGCCGACAATCATTAATTTTGTTGGTCTAATTAGGGCCAGGGCAAACTACCCCTAGTCAGGGTTGTATTCCAAACCCTGTCAATTACTCGACCTCGATTAAAACTTTATATTGACACTAGCTGTTGCCCGCGGCTTCGCCCGCGTGAATTTCCCACTGGAAAAGTAGTAGTAGTAGTGTTTTTTTCTGAGATGAAAGAAACCCTATGTCCTTCTCAGTACTTCTAACTATGTATATGCGAAATTGCAAGAAGATTGGTTCAGTAGATGACGCGTGAAGAGGTAACAAACAAAAAATAAACAAACAAACTCACTATTGCATTTATAATATTAGTTAGGATTATATTCTTTGTAAAGTCCATTTATTCATAATTGTCCTATCATGTAAACAATCTTACCATGTCTTTTTATGATTTTACAACAATATACAACGAGATATATGGCAAATAAATTAATATGAAATAATATCCTTTCATCTGAACGAGCGTTAACATTGCCTTATCTATACATATAATAAAAATCATCTTGCATGGAGTACTGCAGTCACCTTTGGGACGGCTCGGCGAAGTACCAACTGGCCACTTTGGATTCGGTGGAACGCAGAGCCAAAAGAATAATCGGCGATGAAAAATTAACGAACGCTAAGCTCTACAGCCTAGCTCATCGTCGAAAAGTTGCCTGCTTGTCGGTTTTCTACCGATTGTACTTCGGAGAGTGTGCTCATGAGCTGCATGAGCTCATACCGCCCGCCCCTTTCTTCAACCGGACAACCAGACGCACTGCGGGCTATCATCCCTTCTTAGTTAATATTCCCCCCGCACGCACCAAGCGCTTTTCGTCATCATTCTTGATGCGCACAGCAAAGCACTGGAACTCCCTACCTGCGTCTGTGTTTCCGAGCACATACAACCTGACTCTCTTCAAAACCAGAGTGAATAGGCTGCTTCTGGGTAAGCTCGCTTCATCGTAGACCTCATCTCTGTCCTCGGGCAAGATTGTGGTCAAGAGCAAACCCATATTTAATAAAAAAAAAAAAAAAATCAGTATTATATCAGGAAAATCAGTAAAAATATTTTGTCTGTACATTTAGTATTTTTGACTAAAACGGATAGAGGGACACTTAAAAAGAACAATAGAAAGCAAAAAAAATTTTTTTTTAATTTCTTGTCTGTCTGTCTGTATGTATGTACGCGTTTCACGCAAAAACTACTGGACGGATTTGAATGAAACTTTTTTTATTGTATAGTTATTAAGCCTGGGCAACATTATAGGCTATAATTCATTTTGAAAACTGGAACACCTGATGAAGAACTATAAAAATAATATATAGAGAAGAACCGTAAAATAATATGGAAATGGTGCCTTAACAAAAATCGTTCAACCTGATGAGCATTTTCTGCTGACGTATAAAAATTTAAGATCTGGAACATCTGATGAAAAGCTCCAAGAGACCAGCTACACTATAACATATATGGAAATGGCGCCTTAGCAAAAATCGTTCAACTTGATGAGCATTTTCTGCTGACGTATAAAAATTGAAGATCTGGAACATCTGATGAAAAGCTCCAAGAGACCAGCTACACTACCTATAAGATGTATGGAAATGGCGCCTTAGCAAAAACCGTTCGACCTGATGAGCATTTTCTGCTGACGTATAAAAATTGAAGATCTGGAACATCTGATAAATAACTTCAAGAGACCAGCTACACTATAACATATACGGAAATGGCGCCTTAGCAAAACTTGGTTAATCTGATGAGCATTTTCTGTAGACGTATAAAAATCGAAGATTGGAACACAGGAAACAGTTTGGAACACAAAAAGACTTTTCATCTAAGCCAAAGTCACGCGGGCGAAGCCGCGGGCAACAGCTAGTAGAAACTAAAAAAAAACTATTTTATTGGATTTTCTTTTGGACTTTTACTTGTATCGTCCAAAAGAGCAAACAATAAAAGCGTTGATGACGACGACGCTTTGTATATGTTTTATTATTTTATTTGTAAGTGAATTCGCAACAACTCATTTATACAATTGAACGTGCTTCTAGACTGACAGTGAAATATTAATAAATAATTGGATTCCGCTCGTAACTTCCTTGACAGGTTTGGTCTTGAAAAATTAAAATGATAAAAATTATTACACAAATCTATTTGAATATTTCCAAAGACTTTCCGGAAATGATTTTTATCTCTAATCCTAACTATCTATAATAAAATCCATCAATGCGAAAGTGAGTTTGTTTGTTACCTCTTCACGATTTATCTACTGAACCAAACTTCCTCAAATTTCACATACACATAGTTCGAAGTACTGAGAAGGACATAGGATACCTTTCATCCCGGGAAAAAGCTTTTCCCGTGGAAAATTTACGCGGGCGAAGCCGCGAGCTCAAGTTAGTCCCAGTACATTTTTATTTATTAAACTCCGATAAATTCTCGCCTTATCAGGTACTGCCGTTACGCGAATGATCTGGGAAAGTAGTTTCCCTGCTGGTCGGCCCCACGCAAATAGCTGTCATTCGGATCCACCGAGTGGCTCATGAAACATATAAATCTCACTTAATTCTGCGTCAGCGCTCCCGGACTACCCCTCGTCCGTGAACTGAATGTTTATTTACCTATTTTACATACGAGATGTAGAACTTTCACAGTTTCACCAAAATATTTTTCAACTTACTTTTTCGGGTTTTTTTTTTATATAATGTGGGTTTGCTCTTGACTACAATCTTGCTCGAGAACAGAGATGAGGTCTATAGTGTAGTAGGCTTACTCAGAAGCAGCCTATTCACTCTGGCTTTGAAGAGTGTCGGATTTTGACAAATAAGTGTTTGCAAAATATCTAAACTTGTATAAATACTAAAGAGCTAGATTTAGAATCTATTTAAATTACTAACTTCATCTTCTTGTATTCTTTATACTATATGTATATTTTATAATTGTAATGCTTTCTCACATAGGTATACATGTTTTGAACCATTAGTTATCTCTGATTTCCCATATTTCATTTATGAAACTTGTATTTTTTAATTTACTTCCTTCATAGCATCTAGTGGCAATCTTTTCTTTTAAAACTTGTTCTTTCAAACTGTGGATAACGTAGTTGGTTACATAATTACCAATTGTTGCATGTAATACATATTGTTAAGATTTTATTATGTAATTGTTAGTTGTTCCTCAATAAATAAAACAAAGAATAAAGCTGAAGAGTGTTTTTTTTTATTTCAGTTAGTCGTTTTGCCATATTGGTCGGTTAAAATACAAAAACGAATCTTCATGGCAACTTTTATTCCACCAGTGAGAACTGAGCCAAAGAATTATAATCTGAAATTTAAAATAGTTTTTTAATATAAATACTTAGAATTAGAGGGGAATAGAGTCTCAAATAGACAAAAAAAAAACCGTTCATGCACTGAAATAAATTCTTCGAAATATATTGAACCGTCGACTTTTCCGGAAAGAAAAGGCCGTTTTCCGCATAAGTGGAAAATTAGGTAGCATAAATCATCTTTCACCAAAATTTTGCTTAAGTTAAACTCCAGCTTCCCATTATTAAAGAAGTTTTCTCACAGTTGTTTTTTTATGAAACCGCTTGCGAAATCGAATAAGAAAAAGAAATATGAGAAAAACACCTAGTAATATTTTTTTAAGTTTGTATGGATTCTGTTTTTACGTCTCACTTTGTTTTGAAATCAACATTTCGTTTACGATCCAGTTTAGTTTGTTACTTATGTTTTCATTTCTTGTTATTTATATGATATCCCGTCTTTTCATGGAAATAACTACTTAATCCTACTAATATTATAAATGCGAAAGTTTAGATGTGAGTTTGTGAGGATGTTTGTTACTCAATCACGTAAAATCTACACGACGGATTTCGATGAAATTTGGTATACGAGTAGAAAAATACTGGGAATAGCACATAGAGTACTTTCTATCCCGAAATTCCCACGGGAGCAAAGCCACAAGGCGCGGCTAGTATGTAAGTCCAACGCTGCGTCAATCTGTTTATCACTTCGCGCCACTATAAACTTCAAAACTAAGGAACTTATTTTTATGCAATTTTCACCAATAATGGACAGGGTAAATCATGTAGAAAGTTCTGGAGCACAATTTACTTGCAAAATATGTTTTTTTTTTTAATTTCTCTCTATTCAGAATTATATTAGGTATACTTAGTTACTTAGCTAAATCTTATTTAAATATATAAAAAATTAATTATTAATTCCTTCTATGACATAGTTCAAAGGAAAACTATGACAGTATAACAATTAAACTACAAACCCCAGCAGTAAATACAGATATTCGTATTCACTGACATAAATGAACGTGTTAATTACAACATGTGTTTCCAGCATAATTCCCGGGCTAATAGTAGCTAAGTGAAAATTATTGTTTTCCACAAGGGACCCCGAGTTATTTATCACAGAACTGACTACGATCGAGCTTGGTTTACGAGGTAATAATACTAATAATGATGGCACGCGAACCGACAAATTAACGTCAGCTGCGTGGTTATGCTGACGACGCCATGTCACTTATACGAATTGATTTTTGTAATTTATGCTAGCTATAATGATGTTATGATTAACGAGCTACGCCCTGGCTCGTATTACGTGGGAATCTCCCTTTTTTCTTTTCATTAAACACATTTCTGGGATTAAATAGAACATTTTGAAAATAGCTGAATTGGTCCTAGCGTTGGGTTCTCTAGTCATTCGGTTAGTATTTTTATAAACATGCCGCGATCCGTAATACATGGATTTAAGGAACATCCTTTTGGGTGGTATACGTACCACTTGTCTCGTTTTTTTAATTGCTACGTACTGATTTACTAGTGAATTCATTAATGGCCTTATTTAAAATGTAGTGTTTAGTATATAAGTTAACTCTGTAACGCTGCGAATTCATAAATAAAGAAAGAAAGAAAGAAATAAGTACCTAGTATTATTTTTCTGTCAAAATTTTAAAGGGACAACTATAATCTTATAAACTTGAGTAATAAAAAAACGTAAGTAATAACTTTTTACTTCTATATTTTCAAATGTCAAAACTTTAATCAAGTATATCTCCAGTTTTCACAATTACTTACTCCGACATATTTTTTCGTATTTATGTTTTTAGACACGTACTCTAAAACTTTTCTTAACACAAAAAAGTTACCTTAACGTGGTGAGAAAAACGTAAAACATAATTCAACTCGCACGTATTTTACATAAAAATTCACTCGACGTAAATGTAATTTCTTTGTAGAAATTATTACCTTCTCATATTATATTCATATACCTTTCATTTAGATATATACGTGTACTTCCTAACGTCCAATTCAATTTATTTCTTTGCGTTTTATTTCACTTAACCTTGTAAGAGCGTTGTTTTTTACTTTTAATTTTTCAGGTAGGTATATAGATTGGCTTGGAACGTGGAATATTGATAAAAAATACATAAGTACCAAATTATTAATGAAGCTTTTTTCCATGCCTACTTGTACATTGGTAAAAAGCAAATGAAAATTCGTTCTTCAGCTGTTTAGTTTTAAATTTATATGAGCAGCTATATGTTCCGGTGAAGGAAAACATCGTGAGGAAACCTGCACTCTGGATGATGACTATCAGCTAGTGTGTGAAATAGAGAAGGCAATGGCAAACCACTCCATTAAAATTGCCAAGAGAGTCGTTGTGTGTGTTTCATTCCATATAATGACCACGACCCTCAGTCATGAGGAAATACGACTAAAGAAAGAAGATATGTTCACATCTATACACGTAGAAATAATGTAGTAGACTACAATACAATTTTTACTAGATACTAAATTATTCGTCTACCAAAAAGCAGTCCAATTTTATAGCTAGCCGTGAGTAAAATTTCCTAATTTTGTTTTGTTACATTGATTTTATTCGGATAATAAGTATGCATATTTAAACTCGTAAAACACTAGGCATTTTAATTATTACTCATGATATATTACGTTCGCTGACATTTAGAATAACTTTCGTCAAGTTTCGTCGCGTGGAAGCGTGAATTTGGAATTTTATACAGGTCATTAATTAAGCAGTACAACATTTAACATATATGTTAGTTTAAACGTCGCTAGCATATTTCACTACTATGATCAGGATAATGTTTTCATATTTATAATCTCTACCAGCATCGGTGTGGAGATTATTACAATAGGTAGTGGAAATATTTTTTGTTATTTTGTTGTTGAAAAATTTCATATTTAAATAAGTACTTACTTTTATTTTTACATAAGTCTAAGTATTGGACAGATGGCAGGTTTTGTTATTCCGTGCAGTTTCTAAAGTTAGTTTAAAATTTAATCTGTAAGGTGGAAATCTTTATTTAATTAAACATCTCCAATATCACTAAATAAATCTAAAACTATTACTATTTAACTAAAACGATAGAGTCAGAACTTGGCACATACTTATCTAATATAGGTAACTATTTGTAATGTATGCAACTAGAATACGAGTACATGTATATGAAATGAAATAGGATTTGAGATGAGTATTTTTACAAAGTATTTCTATATTTTACTACCGTACAAACCGTAGGTACCAACAAAATTCAAAACAACCACAATACGAATCCAGTCCACAACACAAATGCACTCAGAATATGAATTCTCTGAACCAGCACTTTCTTGTCGTGAGCGTGAATTGCATTCTAGTGTTGCAGCAATAGTGTTGACTTATCGATAGTATTGCCAACAGGTAATGTGACCTTGAAAAATAGTCACACTATCGATAGGCCTATCGATAGCCAATAGTTTGCAATACCATTGATGATAATCAAAACTGTTCGATACTATCGATTGTATAGATTTTTAACACTATCGATACTATCGATAGTATTGACACTTATATGACAACATACTTTCGATACTATTACACTATCGATAGCTTGTAAAAATTCAATAGTATTGTAATTCAATAGTATCGATATTATCGATATATTGATTAGAATACATCAGTAGTATCAAAACTATCGATAGTATTGAAAAGCAATACTATCGATAGTATCGATAGTTTTGGTTATCATCAATAGTATTGCAAACTATTGGCTATCGATTGACAGTATCAATTCTATCGATAGTGTGATTCTTTTTCAAGGTCACATTACTGTTGACAATACTATCGATAGTCAGCACTATTGCTGCAAAACTAGAATGCATTCACGCTCACGACAAGAAAATGCTGGTTTTATATAGGATAGGCCTATCGATAGTATGACTATTTTTTAAGGTCAACTATCGATAGCCAAACTATCGATAGTCCTGCAACGCTAATGTATTCTCATTACGCGACACGAAACAGGAAACTAACAAGGCTGCTCGGGTGCCTTAGGTCTCAATCTCAGCTCATATATTACTAGTTTTAATTGTAACATACTGGAATTTTAAGTGAAGAAATTCCGTAGTTTCAACCATTGTACTGTACAGTTAAAAATAAATAAATATTAACTGTCTTACTACAAAACGATATATTAAGTTAAATACTTGCTAAACACATTACCCATTCATAAGAAAAAGATACTGACAACTAGAAAATGTCATTACAGCACGTGTATTTTAATTGTAAGGGTAATGTGTTTAACAAGTATTTAACTTTAGACATCGTTTTGTAGTAAGACAGTAAGTTTTGACTGTACAGTACAAAGTTTTAATGTGTAGTCGTATTATTACTCAATCAGGTCACTACTGGGCGGGGCTTGGTGAAGTACGTAAGGAGAAAACAAAAGATTTATTTCTGGAGTAACACTTTATGCTAATTTTCCAATGGGAGGATCTAAATATTTAATTATTATAGGAAGTATAAGCCATAAAGGTACTAAATAATGAATTTAGTACCTTTATGGCTGTTTCCATAGAATTTTTAAGATGAACAAAACAAAAATTGAACTTGAACAAATTCACAAGAAACACTCAATCTAATTATGAAGTTCGTTATCTTTCGCTGGGAAAGTTGTTAATAAAGTATCAAAGCTTATTACAAACGGTGCTCAGCCAAATTTTTGTTAGAAAAATCAAAACAAGTAAGTGTATAACTATTTTATTCTTCAAAAGAATTACAATTTTAAATGGTTCAAAGATAGGTTGGGTACCTATAATTTTTTTTTTACAAATACTAGGTATGTTTTTTTAGGAGATGTTTAAAAATACTGAGCATCATAATATGTACACATACAATACAATATAAGAATACTTTATTTGCAAACAAGTAATTACATGTTATAGATACATAAAGTAACTTAAAACTTAAAAAAAAGAGAGGAAAAAGCGCAAAAGGCGGCCTTATCGCTGTAAGCAATTTCTTCCAGGCAACCAATTGAAAAAAAAATATTCAAAATATTCATGTTCAAAATGGAAGGAAAATGTAATATAGTATGGTGACCTAGGGCATCGAACTGACAGTATTAGCTTTAAGCCTAATGTTATGTTTAAAATTATTGATTTTTTGTTTGTTTTTTTTTACTGTACCTACGCTCTTTTATACAATTAAATATATTTTAATGACTATTTAGTTTATTTTAATTGATATAATTTTATCGTAAAAAATATCTAATTTAATACATAGGAAAATAATCTACAAAGGAAAAGTATATTAACGGTATTTCAGTAAGTAAATATTTTCTCTTACGAGTCGTGTATAGTATTAAGCTACAGTGAGGGGAATCCTAAGGGATCGTGATGCGAATCTCACATTATATCGCAACGGGTCAGAAATATTAAGCAGAGGATACTAGGGAGTATAAACAGACCGGGAGTACCTCGTAAATGCATTTTAGTATGTAAATAAAGCGTTGTTAAATTAAATTATGTAGGCTCACTTAATATAAATTATATTTTTATTATTAATTTTTTTAGTACACGCCAATGCTCTCTTCTTTCGCGGGTTTATTGGAAGAAATTTCTATAGAAATATGTAGTACCTTTGTACTTAGTTTTCCTATGTTTTAAGTTTCCTATCTATGTGTTTGTTGTGTACAAAAATTAATAAATAAATAAATAAATGAGGTCTTTATGGGGCCAATAGAAGCCAAAACCAATTTTTGTAGACTTTTTGTTTGTCTGTCTTTCTTTCTGCCTGTCTGTCTTTCTGTCTGTATGTTTGTACGCGCATCACGCCAAAACTACTAGACCAAATATGATGCGGTTTTCACTGGTTGTATTATAGAAGGTCTAACTTAAAATCTCAAGACAATCGGGCTGACCTGGCCCGAGGTGAAGCGCGTAGCCCAAGATCGAGGAAACTGGCGGAAACAATGTCGACGCGCCTCTGCCCCACATGGGGGCCATAGGACTCAAATCAACTTAAAATCTGGTTTAAGTTTTATCTTGATATGCCGCTAAGAACCTTAGATATGCGCAGATGAAGTCGCGGGCACAGGCTTAGTAGTTACTTAAAATATGAACGTTTTGATGACGTTTGGTATACGGGTAGCATATAACTTGGATTATATACCTAGGGGAATACTTACCTAAATATACTATTTATTGCATAGTGTGAGATGGAGCCATTGTAATGGCTACATGGTCGAGTATAGTGCACTGAACTTTCAATGGCTCAATGTGCATGTGTAATGATCTTTACATTGGTAGAGCTTCTATTGCATTGTAAATTCTAAGCAAATTAAATTCGGGCCTTTAGTCGATTAGCACCACAAGCGATTCGAATCGCGGTATGAATCGCCCCAGAGCCCTTGTTGAATGGGCTCTTTCGCATGCCGGTGAGAATAGCTCCAAAACTTTTTGAATGCTAAAAAAGAAAACATAATTTTAAACTAAAAAAAAACAGAAAAAAGAAAATAAAAATAAACTTTTTGTATACTTTTTTATTTTAATGAGTCAATTCGGGCCGCAGTGAGTAACAAAGCAGTTTTCTTTTTGAATGGGTGAATTTTTACAAAAAATATCTCGAATCGCTTGTGGTGTGAAACGACTAAAGACCCTTAAATTCACACGTCGGCTTCAGTGAAGACGGTAAGTATGAATAATACTAAGGTTTATAAAACTTGAGCTTATAGAGTTAGAGCGTGTAGAGTTGGCTCTACATGAGATCTGATAACAACTCATGGCAACATTTTTGATAAAAATATTTTTGTGTGATTTTAATTACTGAATTACAATAAATTTCAAAAAATCTGATTCGTTAACTTCTTTGGAAAATTATAAATTACTGCTTAAAGGTGCTTGCTGCAATATAAGAACTATTATTAGTAGGTGGTAAATGTATCATAATATTTTTTGACAATCTGCTTGCCACGCACTCAAATCGAATGATTAATCGTAGTCCATATTCACACATTTGTTTAAAATATTGTTTATGTTGCTTGACGTAACATCACATCACTAATAAATAATACCTAAGCATGTAATTTAAGTATATATAATGTATGCTTCAACCTACGCTATAACACTTGATGAGAGCACTAATATTTCATTATATGGCTGTGGCAACCTACTTGCTAATAATATATTTATTACCATGTCATAACATGTTTTATACGAAGATATACTTGAACCATACATAACATATCTTCGCTATGTATGGTCCAAGATTATGAGTACAACTAGTCTTAGATGGGTCGTCATTCTTGGCTTTTTCTACAGCACTAGACCGGCCCGCGACTTTGTTCCCGTGGGAATTTCGAGAAATCCTCTCTTAGTTCTCCCTAAACTCCCTGAGGAACCTACATGCCAAATTTCAGCTTCCTACGCCCAGTAGTTTTGGCTGTGCGTTGTCTGTCAGTCACTCAGTCAGTAACGGAAGAATATATATAATATAATAATGTATATATACTTATTAAATAAATGTTTACTGAACATAAATAAATCTATATTCAGCCAAATCTAAAGCACAAACATATAATTCCAGCATTTTGCTCCTTTTACCAGTAACAGTCCACTTCCGAACTAGAAGGATCTCAGAGGTCGCTTGCAATCAGAATAGTATAGGAGCTAATGATAACAAATGTTGTAAAGTACTATTTATAAAGCGTTTTTAGATTTTGACCTAGATTTCCAAAACTAGAGTCGTCTGGTACTACGGGATCAATATTCTTATTCTATTTTCAACCTATAGTTATTTTAGCAGAAATTGTATCAAATTTATCAAACAAACACACGAAGTAGAGTCAAATTATCCGATGTAAGTATTGAAATGATATATGAAAAATATAATATCACTTTACAATCATATGATCTAATGGTTTTCTATTTGATCAGAATATTGTATAGTTTTCGTATATTTTCACTACTCTAGAGTTTATTTTATACTAGCTTTTGCCCGCGGCTTCGCCCGCGTGAATTTCCCACGGGAACAGTGCTTTTTCCCGGGATAAAAAGTAGCCTATGTGCTATTCCAGGTCATTATCTACCTCTGTACCAAATTTCATCTAAATCCGTCCAGTAGATTTTGCGTGATTGAGTAACAAACATCCTCACAAACTCACAAACTCACATCCAAACTTTCGCATTTATAATATTAGTATGGATTTGACCAGGGCTCTTCAAATATCTTCTTACCAAATTTCATCAAAACTGGTTCAGCGGTTTAACCGTGAAACAGATATTCGCATTTATAGTATAAACACAGTTTTATAATTAATTGAATGTAGAGTATATTAAAAATATTAACCAAAGTAGATAGTTAATAATATAATTGATTTAATTAATCAAAAAAGCGTGGTTAATTAATTTAAATCGGTGGAGTCGTTACAACTTTCACAGAACTAACCAAATAGCTTTTGGAAACTCAATTTCCTTATGTCAACATTGGGAGGTATAATGAAAAGGTATGTATGTATCCAGGTTATAGAGTAAATACAGATACAATTTACATCTTCTTGCCTTATGGGACAGACAGAGCCAAGGGATCTCGTCAAAAACATAGAGTCATCCATTCGAAGTTCTTTTGGGTAAGTCATCCATTGACTTACCTAGAAAAAAGGCCTTCTTGTTGATGATTTACATGTTTCTTATGACAGAGGGTCGTGGCCATTACGTGGAATGAAACACACACAACTTTTAAATGAGTATAAGTAGGTAAATAATATTCTTATTTCTTTCAAAAACAAATGACTCTTTAAACGAGCACATTAAAGACATACACACACATTAATGATTTATATTACACATTTATAAATTTAACACTCATAATAATATATTCCGCGAAAAATGGAGACCCAGCAGTGGGTCGATGTGGGGTGGATATGATGATGATGATGAATGAATAAAATTTTCCAAAAAGCAAACTCGAAGCTGTTATCTTTCAAGCATAATTCCTAAAAGCTTGTTATACAGTTGATGCTAAGTTATTGAAAATTAAATAGATTTTCAATAACTTAGCATCAATTATTGTAAATCAAGCTTATTTTTCCTGACCAAAATAATTTAATACCCCATATAATAAATCGATACTATTGATCGAGTAATTATAATTTAATGAAGCAAGTGTTACCACTTACATAATTGGAACTACATGGTGCGGACAATTAATTAATCAGCTTGTTGGTGAATGATTAATGAAAGATTTGACACAGCCTTTTTGGAAAGGTATAAATAATTTATTATTAATAGAAAATACAAATAGGTCACTTCATCAAGTCACTAAAAATACTTGGAAACCCTTTCAGATTCTTATAAACCCGTAAACGAGAAAGATACAAAATAGTGTCTAAGTATATCTGAAAGCACAACTTATGAGAGCCACATATATAATAGCATAATACATTGACAATACGTACATATGTATACAAACAACAGGTGTCAAATTGCCGAATGATGACCTTGACGGATCAGTTCGGGGGAGGGGTATCACCGACACTCAAGTGAGTAAAGTCACACACTCGCGGTTATACAGTATGTTATAATTTAATTGGACGGGGATCTCAGCGAACGACGCTCAGTCCCCGACTTCCCAGCGTAGACTGAGCGACACAGTTATGTCGGCCGGAGGATAGGGTTGCCAGCTACAGGACCCGTTTTCCATTTTTCACGATGGAAATTGATAAAGCCTCTTTACGGTAGCTTCAGTGTTATGAAAATGCGCAAAGCAAATCTTACGTAATTGCTTGTCTTGGTTTCAGGATTTAGTTTATTTTTTCATTCTTATTCGACTGTATTACGATTTTAAAAAGTGCTTCTTTAGGTATCATTTTTATATATATTGTATATTTTCTACCCTTTGAATGTACGTAACTAATTGCAATGCAAAAGTTTAAAAGTTAAGTCAGTAACTTATAATCGAAAAAAAATTCGGTTATTTTGGTTTATGAAATCAATAGATATGTTATTGATTTTTCAATAAATAGAATAAGTAACTCATTATGTTGCTATCAGTTCATAATTTTCAATTAAACTATTTATGAATAACTTTTAGAACCATTTTTTAAAATACATAAAACCGTATCAGATTCTGTTTAATATTGTAGCATATATTATTACTTAATATTTCGACATTTTACGGAAAATTTCAAATGCTGGCACCACCGGTTCGTGGATGATCACTCTTCCCGACCGGTATCGCGCCCGGGGCACCCCATACGATGACCCCCTACCACGAAACACATACTAAACAACAAATCCCTTACAATTCGCATTCCATTGCTCGCTCTGTAACAATGTATAATTGGTATACCACTTATTAAGAAGCAATGAATCGGATGTATGAGTAGAGTTACTTATTTAGTACTCTATAGAATTACAGATATAGTTATGAATCCACAGTTTCCGTAGAGCAACACCTCGAAAACGATTAAATAATTGCAGATTCGCGGTTGCGGCGCGGCTCTTTCGTGAATTTTCGACGAAATTAGGGCATTCACTGGGAACTTTCTTGATTACATTGGAGCTAATGAATAAATAATTGCACCGTTTTATGCAGGGGGTTCGCGATTGATGGAAATTTAAGGCAAATTTGAAAACGCATTTTAAATGACGTCGGTTAACATTGTTTACAATAAAAACTGTAATTTGTATTGAAAAAATTCTGTGTTAGATAAATTCTGACTAAGAATATGGATGACCCTGATTTACCCTTCTATAAAGACTTTCAATGATCGAGTTGCGACCTATCAATTCTATATCAAAAAATTGTACGGATATCTCTCTGGTATGATGAGGAGGATAAACTCACATCGTATCAGAAAGAGTTTAATATTGACATGGCGAAATTATCACTTGGTTGATACTAAGTATTTATCATTGATATAACTAGAATGATTTACTCCATGCCACGAAAAATCAGGTAAACAAAGTAAACTTAAACCAGCAAAAGCAAACCTCGTCTTACTTTAAATATTCTCCGGCGAGCAGTTGAGCATCATTGTAGCTGAAGGAAACGTGCGCAATGAGCTGTTACCTTGCTAGTTCAAGTGTAAAAGCACTATTTCTATTTCATATTACTAAATCCTAATTCTAACTAATATTACAAATACGAAAGTAAGTTTGTTTATTGGTTCGTTTTTAACCTCTTCACGCTTTTTATACTGAACCAATTTTCCTGAAATTACGCATAAGTAGTTAGAAATACTGAGAAGGACATAGGGTACCTTTCATCCCGGGAAAAGCACTTTTACCATGGAAAATTTACGCAGGCGAAGCCACGGGCAAAAGCTAGAACTATATAAAACTCGATAGAACTTAAACAGTATTTGATACACTCAGAATGGTGTAATTTTTCTAGCCCAGATAGATTTATTAAAATGTGCTAATGATAATTACTAAAACAAACTTATAATTTAAGCATTTCATTACAAATTGCAATTCGTATAAATTGTAAAGGATCTTTGAATTGAATAATAAGTAGGTATCAGACAACTTAATTAAATTTATGACGTCAAAAAGTGATTCCAGGGCTCCGGAAGGTACATTTAAGTAAGCTCAAGTGAGTCCCGTTTGACATTTAGCGGTTCCCAAAAAAAAACAAGTAATTTGAGTAGGTATTTTATGGAAAATTATAATAAGTACCACTGTAAAAAAATTCACAGAGTAAGTATCTGACTATATAGTCTACATATGAATGGTACACCCGCTTATAATAATATGATAGGAATCTATGGTCTACACACTCATACATACTCTGTAAAAAAATTCACGGTTCAGAAATTACAGCCTTGAAACAGACAAACGAACACCCATGGCCACTAAATAATTTAATAGAGTTTCAATCACAATTTTGGACACGGAGCCCTAAATATTTCTAAAAATATAATGCAGTGTTACAAAACAGGTTTTATTGCACGTGCACGTCTTATAAGGTCTTCGATTAAATTTTTATTCCTTGTATTCGTTCGAGTGCTGAATACGGAGGCTGGGGTCCAATAATTGGCTTTTGTACTCTCATGGCATTATTTATTGTTAAGTTGGTACCGATCTAGAGTTAAGTTACTGCCGGTCTAGAATGAAATACGACGACGGCGAACAGTTTGTGCTGAAACTCTACAAATTTTCAACTAGGTAGTTACCTAATTGCTTGCATTTTCTTTCGGAACGTGAGAATAGATAATTACGAGACGATTTCTACTCTCATGTGAATTTTGAAGATAGGTACTCTTTCCAGAACAGACGATATATCATAATAACCCATCCTAACTAATATTATAAATGCGAAAGTGAGTTTGTTTGTTGGTTTGTTTGTTTGTTACCTCTTCACGCTTTATCTACTGAACCAATCTTCCTGAAATTTCGCATACACATAGCTGGAAGTACGGAGAAGGACATAGGGTACCTTTCATCCCGGGAAAAAGCACTGTTCCCGTAGGAAATTCACGCGGGCGAAGCCGCGGGCGAAAGCTAGTATTTTATAATTTCTATTGTTTAATTTTCTATAACAATTTTAAAATTGATCACTAGTGAAAACTGCATCTCTTGTTTTATTTAAAAGAGATGGATACTATATTAGATGATCTACCTAGTCTTTATCCTTTACGGAGTAGGCAGAGCCAAGAGTCGTGAAACTCGAAGGCCATTTAGTATCTACTTTTACAATTTTCCCAGTTTTTATCAATAATAATAGGTAGTTACATAAAACTCTGATCTAGCATGTGTCTAAAAAACATTAAGTAGGTATACTTGCGATTATTCAAGACTGATGAAGATGTTATTCCATTTCTATTTAGATATTCCTTGTCAACTCATCTTGAGGCGAGATACCCGGTTTCCTGGCATGAATACCAAGTGGCAAATGAGAGCAGTGTTGGAATAAACACAGTCTAAAATATTACGTGCCCTGAAATGCGAGCCAGACGCCACGAAACTAAACGTATTTTTTCAGACTGCCCGAAGAGTACAACTAACTTAAAAAAAAAATACACTTTTATCTAACTTTATGCTTAATAATTGAGTCATTCTATGTAATCAATGTATGGGGAACAAAAACTAATTTATAAAGTTTTGAAACTTGTGTGACATTATGCCTTCGGTAGTGGTGTTCAACGCTCACCACCCTCCCCTCCCCTCCACCTTACGCTACCCCCTCCTCTATTCTGAAATGTGTCCCCTTTACCGGTTTTTTCACCTTTTCTCGAAAACTATAAAAGATACGAAGAAGAAGTTAAAGACAAAGATGATCCTTATTAATTTCTTAATAAAATATGTCCCATGTCTTATTTTGATAGACTTGACGGTTTACGAGCTAAAAGTTGTGTTTGGGGCACGTGGGGTGAAAATGTACCTAAAATAGGGGTATTGTTGCAGTTTTACTATTATATCTCGAAAAATGTTGGAGGTTAGGGCAAATAAAAGTATTTTTATTCAGTTTTAAATGTACAAACTATATTTTATATTTGGTTCGCTTGGAAGCAAAGTACACGTCCATCTACCAACACACACCCGTGACGCAATAGTAAGTTGAACGAAACCAGTGAGAGCAAAAAATGAATAAGGGTCGCGTTGAAGTATGACATCATCCGTAGAGTTGTTAACATTAATTTTTGTATAATAAATCCAACACGCCCCCTCAAAAATTAATTTTAATATAATTAATAGCTCATCACGTTACTGACTATAATCTCTAATTCACTAAACAATACAATCTAAGTATAATTCAGTAGACCTATACACATAAGAATAAACAATACATTTACCTATGTTTGTATTTATCTACTGACAGATCATGTATTACTTCCAAGCAAGGTCTGGGGATAAATGTACAATGGTCCAACATTTGTTGCTATGGATTAGGGAAAACCCAGAAAAACCTAATCAGACCAATAAGATTAAATCTATGTTAGATTATTTATATTCTAACTTATTCTAAACCCAAATTTACATTCATTCGGATAAAAGTTACTAGCGCCAGCAAAACGGCTTTGTTAACATATCAGCTAGGTGGGTACATAAAATACAGTTAAATCAATCTTAACCTGTTTCAATTTTCTTGTTGAATATTACTAAGATACAGGGTCTACCATTATTGTCTCCAATAATAAGTACAGAAAATATTCAAGTTTATACCTGCTAAAAACTTAATGTTATAATGCTTCGCGTTATAATCTTCACACAAAGACATGTATTCAGTTTTAGTAAACGAAGCAGTTACTGATATTTGACTCTTTGTGCTTAATTATATCCAGTACTTTTTATTTAATAATAATCAAGTACTTGTTCTACACATCACTATAAATATCATTTCATAGTAAAATAACCGTAATTATTATCCAGTACTTTTTCTTTAATAATGATCAGGTACTTAAAAGTATATATACCTTTCATATTAGTACCTTTTATTTATCATGATGACCATATAGTACATTTAGTATTGATATCCAGTACTTCTTTAAAAATACTTATCTTGTACTTTTTGCACAATAGTACTTTACATTGTATTAGTACTTTTTATTTTAATTTTCTTTGCTATCCAAATCAGAGTCTACACTCTACATATCCACACAGGATATTATCATAATTTGTATAAGTTTATTTTTAACTTTCTAATCACTTATACCTACTTCACAAATCAATAAATCCTTCATATAGCTGAGTACCCATTTTAAACACTGCCATAACTCTTGTTTTTTGTTTATGCATCGACTTTTAAAATATTGAGTCGCGACTTAGATTACGGCATGGGAATTCACACTCCTTATGCGAAGTAATCAGAACCCAAAGCTCCATTTGGAGAACCACTTGAGTTGCACTAAATCATGAGTTTTACGAGTGTTTGCACTCTATTTTTTTAACATCAAGTAAAAACAGAATTTCTTTTAAATAGGTCTTTTGAATTGACTCATTTAATAATATAATCTATTATAATATTCATTTCATAATTCGTATAAGTTTAATATTTGAGTATAATCAGTAACAGTTTGTTTTGACCGTTTTAACTTTATTTAGAGAGAGGCCTTTGCCCAGCAGTGAGACACTTTATAGCTCGAAATAAAATGAATTAAATAACTTTAATTAATTTACGCTTGTACTTAATTTCCTTCTATTACTACAGAGTCAGAAATTTTAATTTATATTTTTTTTATGATGCCATGTAGATAAAAAAAAAAAATATATTTTTATGTCCATAAATCAATATATATTTTTTATTAGCAAAACTAATTTCAAATCAATAAATGAAAAATATATAGGTATTTTTCTTATTAGAAAAACTAATTTCAAATCATTAAATGTAAAGTATTGAACAGCTTAGTAAGCAATAAGCTTGTATACAAACAATGTGAATAAATGAATATAAATGGACAAATAAGGGTACGAGTACAACACACCCAGAATTGCAGACCAAAAAGTATCTATAAAAATAGTCACAAATATTTACCCGCACTGGGAATCGAACCAGATGGCGGAAAGGGCAGCGGCGTCACCACTTCGTCATGGAGGTCGAATCAAAACTAGAGATCGTGGTGAAGGTGTTATTATAAGGAGTGAGATATTCTTAGCTGAAACCTTTAACAACGAAATGGGTATTGACACTTCCATTTAAAGTCAACAATATAACTTTTTCTATTATAATTCATTAAAATGTAAAATCAATTAAAAAAAAACTAAAGAAAATTAAAAATAATAATTATAAACTAATTATAAACTAAAGAAAAACTAAAAATACTTATTATTATTATTTTTCTACTTATATCTCTCATTCTAGTTACCTATTCCCTTAGGTATTTTCGGTTCCACTTATAAGCTTTCCTGTTCGATTTTATTCGGTACTTCATTATAATCATTTTGCGAAGTTTACGTGAACTGCACACATCAGATTTAAACTCATCAGATTTAACCTTATCTGATTTAAACTTATCTGATTTAGGGTCAAAATTGATGGCACTGATTTCAAATCATCAGTTTCGCCCGAGAATATTAAATATTATTCTCTTCAGGTCTATACATAGGCCTGAATTCGATGTAATTATCCTCATCGACAACCACATCCCTTGCAGTTTCACATTTATCGCATTTTTATAACATTAGGTTCATATCTTATCCTACCAATATTTATTTTATTGGCTTTACTATGAACACACAATGGAATCGAATATCCTGAGATATTTTGAGATATTTTAAATGCTTAGTTACCTATAATGACACAGTTTCTATGGTATATTCAGTTAATTTCAGGCTTTTGTAGGAGTTAAATATTCATTCCCCTAGAAACATTTTAAATTTTATTTTTGTACTATTAAACATATACTAGCCTTTTTTATATTATTCGAATCTCAACTACACCATGTTATTGCGTTCTAGGTACCGTTAAGTGATAGCTAATACCTTTACTTTAAATGGTATTTTTTTATGTCGGTTGCATGGACGTAGGAAAAAAGAACGGACACCGCCTCAGTAACATTAATAGTGATGCAATCAAAGTAAGCCGGCGTATTGTACCGACACGAGCGCACGCACACACCCACAGCAAAGTAAGACGGCCAGTGTTGCCGTTTTAGCGTATTTTACACTAGATCTAGTGCAATTCTCAGGTCTTTAGTGCTTATTTTTTTAATACAATGCGCTAAACATAATTTAGTGCAATCTGGTGGATTATTTGTAAAAACTTTTGCGCCAAAGAAATTTTAACGAGGCAACTCCGTCAACTCACACAATCGTAAGTCGCCGCCATTGCTTTGCTTCACTCCTTATTAAGCCAAGACTCCGTCCGTTCTTTTTTCCTACGTCCATGGTCGGTTGATAACTATTCTCCACCGTAATCAGTAGGTAGTTATAGTATAGAATTACTATTCCAAAATTTAAATTTTACTGTAGTCTGTAAAAACAGAGGTGAACATTTGTAAGTCAGCATATTCATAACATAATAGGTAATGCATCTATTCATCATCAAATTAGACAATACATATAGTACCTAGTTAGTTTTTATTATTAGATCAGAAGATTAAACACATCTGAATGCACTATAAACAGTTGCCTTTTTTTTTTAACTTTTGTATAGGTACTTATAACTTTAATATAAGTCAATGAGCCTGTTTACCCATGCTTTATACATACATATTATCATTTGGATATACACAATTAATCTAAAAGTCTTCAACTTTTGTTTTATGGTTCTTAATTCTAGGAACATAATTATATTTACTTTAAGTTTATTCCAACTGTACCATAATTCAGAGTTGATTTATTTTATATTCAAAAACATAATTAACATGTTTGTAAAACACACTCACCAACATTTTTTTTTATATTTATTGCAACCAAATAATTCAAGTTTTACCTTTTTATTAACTGTAATTATACGTTGATCGAATATCACTATTTCGATTAATTAAATAGATGTTGTACGTTACCTCTAAACCCAGCACGTCATTCAGCATTCCTTGAACTATTTACCTTTACTATAATATTCATACTTTAGTACGTCATTTATTTTCAATATATTCTTACTGGTACGAGTATTCGCAAGTTATAAATGAAAATCCTGAAAAGAAAAAAAAAAATAATCTGAGTTTGATATCGATATTTCTTGTAGTGTCGATATTTAATTGCATTGTTTATTGTTATATTTATTATATTTATATTTATTGTTATATTTAAATTATTTCTCCTGGAATAAAATCATTCTCTTTGCAGTAATAATAATATGCCAATATTTATTTTCTTTATTATTCTATAAATTTGTTGAGATTATTCGATGTAAAGTACTTTTAGGGTTGTTCCACTATTCTCCTTTTAAATTGTAAGTACTTATCTCATGATCTAATAGTCTGGTCTTCAACAATTCTAATATAATGTTTTCTTCCGAATAAATAAATATTTCTATCTTTTGATATCAAATTGCTTTTCTGATAGTGTTTCTTTAGCAGTTCCAATACAACACCATTGTATTTTGTCGGTAGTTTAAGTAGTAAATCAGTTTCTTCTAAAATTGCTCCTGCAGTGAATAATTGATAACATCTTCAGTGGCCTTAAGTATTGCTTTATACTACCACAGTGACTTAGTAGATCGCATCTCTTGAATTTCGCTATCGATACGTCAATCACATCAATCTTCGAATATATCACACGTATTATAAATTTCTATACGCTATATTTTTCACAAAAAATAATCTTCAATGGCTTCTGTTCTTTTTTAATTTTTAGGTTTTCAATATTCATACACTGGTTCACACAGATCACATTTTTAATGTTAAAATGTTTTTATAAATTTTCGCGGCACTACACTTTTATTTGCACATTAATAGATCGTTTAGAAACGGTCTGGGCCCATAACCTGTTGGAGGTTAGGGCAAATAAAAGTATTTTTATTCAGTTTTAAATGTACAAACTATATTTTATATTTGGTTCGCTTGGAAGCAAAGTACACGTCCATCTACCAACACACACCCGTGACGCAATAGTAAGTTGAACGAAACCAGTGAGAGCAAAAAATGAATAAGGGTCGCGTTGAAGTATGACATCATCCGTAGAGTTGTTAACATTAATTTTTGTATAATAAATCCAACAAAAAAGACCCAAAATTTCAAAAACATAGAGCTATTAAAAGTTTTAGAGCATGAAATTCTTCGTTTTATGGGACTAAATATATTTTTGACATAGGTATATTTTGGACCACTTTGTCCTATACTAGTGCTTATCGAAACTGCACAAATCCCACAGATATTTTAAATGCGAAAGTTTAGATGTATGTTTGATACTCAGCTACGCAAAATCTACTGGACGGATTTTGATGAAATTTCATATTTTTTTTACTAGGAGGAATTTATTTTGGCGAAATAGTTTTTACGGCCGGTTGCCACCTGACGCCAAGACTGTCACCCTGAAATGACAATGTTGATGAAATTTCATATACTGCTAGAAAAATACCGGATATATAGTTTTCGAGAAAGTGAAAAAATCGCTAAAGGGGACACATTTCAGAGTAAAGGGGGGGGGGGTAGGGTAGCGTCAGGTGGAGGGGAGGGGAGGGTAGTGAGCGTTGAACACCACAACCGAATGTATAATGTCACACAAGTTTCAAAACTTTATAAATTAGTTTTTCTAAAAACATACTATGACCGGACTATAAATCAAATACTCAACTCGAGTTTTAGGTACAGTCAACTGCAAAGAAACCTAACCTCCCAAGTTTATTTGCAGCTGACTGTACAAGGCCTAAGGGCTGAAAATATTTCTTATAGCTATTGCCCGCGTATTCATCATCACTATCATCAGGGGATGCCATCTTCAAAATCAAGTTTGGAGGTCTGCATGCGGTATCTCTCTCGGTCTTGGGTGGCCTGTTTTAGTCTCCAAAACTTAAGTCCTGTCTAGGTCTTGATGTCGTCCATCCACTTCCTCCACGGTCGACCTGGTGCCCTCTTGCCAGGTGACTTCCCTTCTTGGAGCAGCCTCAGGAGTGCGTGTGCCCTTTGTATGTGCCCCAAGAAGGCCACTTTCCTTTGCAAACGGGAACTGATGTCCAACATAGCACATGTTGGACATTTTCACAGTTCCCGTTTGCACTTAGCCCGTTTAAACACTTTGACGTTGGATGTATAGTCCACGGTATTTTGAACATTCTGCCCAATAACCACATCTCGAAATCCTGTAATCGATCGCAGCTGTTTTTCTTCAAGACCCACGTCTCACACCTGCGTATTACCATGAAAAATATCAAATATTAAATATTTTTATTTTACGGAATAAAATATTGTCTATATCCACTTAAAATATTTAAAGAATTGTTTAAAGTTTCATAGGTTAGACCCCATGCATCCAAACTTAGAAACATTACCTAGGTAAAAAACAAAATATAAAATTCTTCAACTTCAGCGAAGAAACATGACGCAATGTCGTTGTCGGTGAAGATTTCTCTGAAACTGGGAATTTCCTTTATGTAAGTTAACAAAAGCGGTTACGATTTCTCTGAAACTGGGATTTTTTTTTATGTTTACAAAAGCAGTTTGCGTGTCTCTTAGAAATTTGCGGTTAGGTACGAACCTAACCGCAAATAGGTATAGGTACGAACCTATACCTAACCTATACAATACGCTAAGCGTACTTTTCAGTAAATATTAGTAGAGTAAGTATAGTCCATAATACTTTGTAGGTACCTATTAGATACCATGGTCCGTTGACGAGTAGTCGTTAGTTTAAAAGTAAGTACCTAATTTAGAAATTCGACTTCCCTAAGACAGGTAGATACACATGTACCTATAGGTATAGAATATTCATTTTAAAACTAAAATTAAATAAAGAATGGAATAACTTACAAAATATACTGAAATTGTAAGCATACTTAGACCGCAAAATTTAAGCCCTATTCATAAACATTCCTTAAGTGGATCGACAGCTAACACCTGCTTTTTCCCAGCGTTTGATGACGGTTTTTAAGTTTGTTCATTGCTATAACTTTACATTTCGCTCGTTCTTTCCACAAATACTTAACTTCAATGGATTTCTAAACAATTTCTAAGGAATCGTGTCATTGGTAGGTGAATTAATTCTTTCGATCACATAAAAAGATTGATTCAGTACGCATCTATAAGCCGTCCTTATTATGCTGTTTTGCTGCCCTAGACTTATACGAGTACTTAATACCAGGTTTTAGAAATCAACTAAGTAGGTTATGAAAATGAAAAAAAAAATCTATTTGGTTAAGCCCATTAAGCAAGTTTCTTTGGTTCATGGAATATGTAGATATACCTAAGTAATATTTCATAATAGACCTACGGGTACGGATAAAATTATTCCAGTCCACGCTAATCAGTAAAAGATTATATTCCATCTTGACCTTGACCTGGGATCGAACCCGGTATTCCCAGAGGCGTGTTAATCAATACACAATGTATGACGTCAGAAGGTAGAACATTGCATACAACCTGCAGCATAAATACTTAGACCAAGGAGTGTGCAACTTGCTCTAAATTATTACACTTGAATAATAAGTTCCGCGGAACAGTTAAACTGGGCCAAGGACGAAATAATTAAGTAAATCAGTTTCTTCGTAAGTTCCTCAGCTATTGCTATACTAACTACCTTACCTACTTAACTACCTACCATAATAGTTTATTTTACACAGTTGGCAGATTTTTTTCTAATTGCTTAGCTTGATAAATTTAATTCTAATAAAAATTGCAATAACTTACCACTGTGCGTCCGATTGTCTGTCATCGGGCTGTGTACCGATATCACATAAATTGCAATAAATAGTTTCTAAGTACCTATTTAAAAGATTTTTTTTAATTTGAAATTTTATGATACAAATATAAAAGTATGTATCATAAAAGTTATTATATCTAATTGGGTATGTAGAATAAATAAAATAATCTTGATTAATAAAACAAATATATTTCATTATGAAATTAATTACCAACAAATCCATTTTCAACACGTTTTCAAACCATTTAATAATAATAGGGAAATGTGCCTTTTTTAAAGTGCCAAATATTCATTTAATAAGCTACAAAAATAAAGTTACCGCAATACGATGAATGAGATCATTTTAAACGTTACTTAAGGATAAAATCAAACAACACCACATGTTCCCCCATGTTTCGGTAACTCTACCTTTAATAGCCAAAATTTTATTCCTAATGGTAACACTACAACACACATATTTATTGCACATTTAGAAATTTCGTAAAGTGTTTTTGTCTTTTTTTTTTCTTATTTTTAGAGATCCAAGACATTTACTATAATTTTGCACATCGACAATGAAATAATATACACAATAGCGTTAATTTAGATCGTGATATAATACACATCCAAAATATGGAACTATGTCTAAGTTAGTTTTGGACAATGGACATTATTTTAAAACCAAATGGACTGTTTTAAGACTTACTAAAATAATAATGATGAAGTATATAAAGTTAATTGTTAAAATATAAAATAGGACAATATTTTCAACAATAATAATCATCTGAAATATACAAGTAAAAAAAATATTTGATTTAAGTTATATTATATAACATTGTATACTATTACCTATTTATCTGCACAATTAAAAATAATAATTGAAAATTGGTAAAAACGTAACGTAAAAAGAAAATCACTCGTGTATCCAAACTTGAAATTTAAACTATAAAATAAATACTTATTAGTGCCCATTCAAAGTATTACAATGGAAACTTATATCACAAAATATTTTGATATTAATATACTTAGTAAGAAAGTTATACATTATAAATTTACTCCAAGACATATTTGTTATTAATAAGGCCATAAAATAATGTTTCAATATTGTATTTATGTCTTGCTGTGTATAAGACTTGAACCTAATATAATGAAATTTTCCTATCTAGCAGTGTCTGAGTTACGTTATAATAGAATAACATTAATTTGCCTTAACTCGCCTTATTAATAAAACCCTTGGGAAGAACAATAAATGATTACTAAAACTCTACAAAATCAGAACTCGCGTTACTCCAAAGACGATTTAGTGGTCGACTTAAATATCGTAGAAATAAATTACATTAAATTTTAAAATTTTGAAATATGCATACCAAATATTTTATATTCCTAAAAAAAATCATTACTTTGGTTTCACGAGACACGTTTGTCCAGCCGCATATTTGAAAAAATACTGGTTTACTAAAACTTTTAAATATGTGCCTAACCCGATTTGTTGCTGAATATTGTAGATAAATACCTACATGAAAGTTTGATTAGTGTAAATTGGTCATAATGCAATTTCATTACTGCTCTTTACCGGGTGAATATTATGTACCCAACAATTAGAAATATAGACGTTTGAGACCTAACAAATATAATGAGTGTAATAAGCACCACACCTAACAATAAACAGGCATAATTTGGTAATTGCTCATATAAACCCACCTTACTATTATTATTATGTTTACCGCTACTCTATGAGAAAAAATAATAAATAAATTACATTTATTATACATGATAAATATAATAAAAAGATTTGACAAATAAAAATAATTTTAGGGTGTTTCACCCGGAAATTTTACCCCCTTAATAATCTTGCATTATAAACAATAAAAACTAATCCATCCAGTGTAATGAGACTATATTTACATCTATGGAAGCATCAATAAATAAAATGTCTCTGAAGAACAGTTTCTATCACATACATTACACTTTGTAGCACCACGCAGTTAATAGACCCATCTACGTAATCTACACTTACCACTATTTTTTGTATATGGAGATGTATAAAAACATCTGAAAAATAATTTAAGGTTGGTATATAAAACATTCTTTATAAGTAATGTTTAAAATTAAATAAACTCTCTTATTGTTTTACGTCTTTAGACTATTGAAATTGTGTTTGGCTTTAAAACATGTTTAAAACAACACCTAAATACGTGTTTATTGACTGCGAAACTTCTGGCCTACACTTCTACCTGAAAATCAGTCTACATTCGATCTTCGTTGGCTCGCTCGGAGAGACTCCGTACTATTCCTGTGTCGTTGTCTCGACTTAAAGTAATATCACATTCATTGCGATCACCACAGAACATTGTATAGCTACAATCAACGCCGTAACTTTACATTAAAAATCGTAACTGATTTTATGTAATAAATCAGCCTCCACGGCTTAGATGATAAAATCAGTACAGACAGATATCATTATTTAGTAATAATCTTGAAACAGAAAGAAATATAAATAACGATGAAATTGAAATGCAACAATTAAGTAATTTTAAATAAATAAGTTAATTAATGAAATGCTTTAAATGATGTTATGTGGTGTAAGCACATCGTCTATAACAAACTGTAAAGTTTTCTGTAAGGTTTTGTAAAACTGTAGTACTTATAGCAGTAATATTCAGTAAAATTGAAATATGACACACAATATCATTGGACGGAGATATAAAAACGCTTTATAAAGTGGTAAAATTGTGCGCCGTAAGACCACAGCCGTGTCTCCCAAACGTTGCCCACCAGCGCCCTCTACTCGCGGACCTCCCAAATACAAAGTAAAACAATTGTATAATAAAATAATGCCCGTTTAGCTCACAGTCGACGGTGAAATAAAACTTACGAGAAATACACAAACATTTGAACACATGCAGCAGAACAATTAGAAATAAAAGATATGTCCAACTTATTCCGTGATAAAAAAGAATTTCCTAGTTCCCAAACAAAACAAGATACTTTACACCTAATTTATCACATTTGTCCTGGTTAGCACTCGCATATTTACAAAACCATCGCTCGGTATAGTTTAGAATCTGGTTAAAAATTAAATTATATCTATAAGATTAAAAATGTATGTTACATGAACAGATATAAAGAATACTACACCAATTTTAATTCTACGAGAATTCAAAATAATGAACCACTCAAAGTTTCTGGCCAATCTTTTTGAAACTGCACACTGGTCTGTAATTGGACAATGGAGCAATATAGCTTTGAGTGGTTTATGACCTTAAATCTATAAGACACTAAATTACACCACAACATCAAGTAACTACCGCTGATATAATTATAAAAAACAGTCAACATCAAATTTTGAATATTATATATCATATATTTGACGCAATGGCAAAATATCTACATTATACACAATTGTAATGCAAAAGTGCATCATTATTTCGATGGTATTGTTATAAAAATTTGCACAAGGGGAAATCGAAAATTGAGAAAAAATATGTCGTGTCAATGTGTTAGACTTTAGTTTTTAGAACTTGCAACTACTTATGCACATTTCATATCCATTTTCAAATTCACCGTGTGCAGCGTAAGAGTATTTCTGTAGTAAAAATAATAATTCAGAGTATTGCTTTTCGTTTATACTAAAAGTTTTCGACTACCTAAATTACTTAAATATCCCTCTGGCATTTATTTTTCAAGTTATTACAATACCTTCGTATCCATACGCGCCTTTACTTCAAATATGAACAAAAAGAATATATATTTAATTACAAAAAAATATTTCTGTTTTGAACTGAACTACGACAACAATAAATAAGTTAAATTACACTATTATAATAATCTTCGTTCAATAATTCCTGTACCTGTGGTTATTTCGTTGCTTTGTCTATATTAATTGTAAAATGTATTATTTATGGGACTATATTCACCAACATTATAAAACACTATTGTTATAGATAAAGAAAAACTAGCCCGCAATATCTATCGACTTTAAAATACATAACAGTAATTAATATTCGCTTATCCTATGTACTTAATTGACGGAGTAAAAAGTCCACTTGAAACTATTGTTTGTGTTTGAGTCAGCAAATTAAAACCTACACAGTTTCATGAAATACATACACAGTACCACGTCTTTATCTTTAACGGAGTCGACAGAGCCAGGGGTCTAAGGGACACATTAATTACAAATTGCTAAAAATAACATTGATAAAACGAAGTTTGTGTTGTATGTTCGCTGTCTGACGTATAGCCCCAGCATTTGTTCATTCTGTCTCAGTCACACAACTTACGTGGAAATGAGATAAGCGAGTCGCACTTTTCTGTTGCACTAAGTGTTTTGTAATAACTACCAATGCATGTTGATTATATTTAGTGGTTAAGTTTGCTAGACGTGGTAATAAGATGATTAAAACGATGGTCCCACAGATACTTTAAAAAACTTTAGATTGAGATAAGTATTTTTAAAATGCTGCTCTATATACGGATAATATATGTATGTAATGAAATAAGTGGATATTTATTCGAACAAGGTCTGCTAGATAAAACATTCTAATATACCAGCAAACCACAAAAATCGGAATAATGGGATGGCATCTGCTATATTTTATGACAATGAATATCAAAATTCAAATTTGAATCAAAATTGAATTCGAATGCGTATAATCATAGATTTTTAATATAGTAAACAACCGTGTAAGCTTAGAAGTTTCAGAGTCATAGGCCCTTTCTATGGTCTTATATCTTATTCCGATCTCTGTGCAACAAACGGACCTTATTATGGCTATTATCTAAATCATTATAACAACAGATTACACTTATCAAGTACTTAATCACTATTTCTTTGAATATCAAAAATATATGTTGTATGTACTTATTTGTCACGGGAAGAATTTAAATTAAATGGTGTTTAAAATAAAATCTTCTACAGTCCTCGCAGCATAAGTTATAAAAAAAAAATAAAAAAAAAAATTATTGACAAGTTTAGCTTTGCATGTGTGAGTGATACCGAATATTTATTTATTTATTCAAACGTTATTGTACACACATACAAAAGTACAGTACAAAAGGTGGACTTAATGCTAAAAGCATTGTCTGACAGTCAAACCTTAGGGTTGAACAGAGATTCGTGTGGGTGTAAATAAATTCTATAGTGCGCAGATTGCGCAAGACTTACGCAAGAAAACTCTCACACAACCCGCCGCCGCCGGTTGTCAAAATTACAATTCATTTCACGAAAATAAAAATGTCCATACCATTGCGAAGTATTTAGGATTAAAAATTACAATGATAGGTAGGCTTTGAAGTCCCACTTTCTGCGTCACAATCAAGTGCTTAGACTTCTACATATTTCAAAATTCTGTAACAAACACTGTTTTACACTATCTGAGTGAGTGCATACAAATTGCAATGCTGAGCTTATGCTACGAGGATTGTAATGAGACAATTGAATAGGTGTATAAGAATTACTTATCACAATGACGGCAGTTAACATTCCTCTTAAAAAGATAAAATGGCCATATTTTTATTGTACTAGATATCAAGATTCTGCGGGCGAGTTTTCTTTACTAAAAGACGGATCTAAGATTTACTTCCTAAGGTTGTAAGGGTCTTAATAAACTCTGTACATGACGAACTTACAATACGAAACCAGCAACGGATCAAGTATAAAATAAGATGTCGTTTACAAACAATTCTCGGTAATTAATTTATCTACTTCATTGTTACTTTTATGAGGTACATATTTTGGCACAGAGAGATTTCTTACAATTAATTCATGTATATCTAAATTTTAACATTACATTAAATTACATAAAACATTTATCGATGTCCTAAAACACGTTTGACTGGTCTTAATCATACGAATCACAGCATTTTGCATTCTTCTACTTACCTACCGTCACGTCTACCAAATTTCTAGTTTCCCTTCAATGGAATGAGTTTCTTGTTTTCTTAAAAATACACCGACTCATAAAAAATATGGCAAAATAATCCATGATAGAATAGCAGTAATATACTCAAATACCAAAGGGTATTTCCCATAATGGTCCAACAATTAATCTAAATTTCAAAATCGGCAATTCGTAAAAAAACTAAGTTACAGTGCGATTAAAATGTACTTAATCTGAATTGTAACCATTTAAGTCTATTGTAAATTTTGGACGCTAATAACCACCAACAAACGATCTGGAACTAATCTCATATGAATGGTAAGGTAGATAATGGTGGGGTCGATTTTGCTAACGGTAAGTAACGCGAATGTAACATAATTGTGTATCAATGGTGTTTCAATAGAAGTGCTTTTATACAGTTTTTGTGTTATTGTTATGTAACTAAGCACTGCTATTGAAAAAAACATTGAGATACGATTATGACTGCAATACCGACCCTGTTTGACTTGGGGAGATTAGATATACTTATAGGTGTAAACGAGGCAGTAATGGCAAGAAGCAACGGCATAAGGAAGCCTGTGTATATTATTAATTACAAAATATAATGAGGAACAAAAATTATGACGTAGAAGAAATGTTGCGACAGGATACTAAAAGTGTCTGGTAATCTTCGAACACATTAAAAACATTAAGAAAGCATTCAATCAATTCGTTGGCGGTTGTTAGATTTTAAGTCCAAATTGACGTTCGGGATACAAGTCATATTTAAGAAATGTAAATATATGCGAGTATTTACAACATTATCTAGCTAACAAACCCGTCATATATTTCCAGTTTGTAATAAAATTATTTTATACGTTCATAAATCACTCCAAAATGAAAACAGTCCTGTAAACGTTTAATTAAACCTGCTTATTATAATAATGTTGTAAAGTTTAAAAACATTTTAAAAAATATTCCATTTTACTGTTATAATATGACTCGGTCATTTACTATAGAGGTATGCAGAGATTGAAAGGACGGCGCGTGCGTCGATCAGCGCGTATTGTGTACGTGCGTGGTGAGATGCTTGGAAAGGTAATCGGCGCGCGCGAAACATTTGCCGCACGCTTCGCAGTGGTACGGCCGCTCGCCAGTGTGGATACGGAGGTGACGAGTCAGGTCACTCTTCCCCCCAAATGCTCGACCACAGAACAAACACACAAACGGACGCTCCCCTGTGTGCTTACGGACGTGTAGCTTCAAATTCTCCTTCGACCTCACACACTTCCCACAGAACGGACACGCGAATCGACGCTCTCTATCTCTCTGTCTATCATCATTCGGCATGAATCCCAGCATACCATGCGAGCTCGAGCTCTCAAGCTTACTACTATCACCTCGCGACTCACTCTCTGAACTGTCCGCTATTGAGCTGACACTGGCAAAAGATACGGGCACCCGTCTTCTCTCCTCTGATCCGGTATCATCGTCCCTTTTACTATCAGTTTCAGAGGTTCTACATTCGATTGAGTCGTCAACTGTCACTATAGAGTCAGACGCCCCGTTGGAGTCGACTGTGCTGTCTTGCTCCGCATCTCTAATAACGTCTATGGTCGGGGAATTATTACCTTCGGTTTTATTCTTCTTTTTCATCGACAGATCCATTTCCCCACACTGGCCGATGAGAGCTTCGTTGGTACTGGATACTTGATCTACCTCTGGCGTATCAGTTGTTTTCGTGTGTAGTCTTTCTAAGGTATGATTGAGTCGATGTTTTTTGAAAGATTTGAGATAGCGGAACTGCATTCCACATACGTCGCACGTGAAAAGTTTATCGGCCGGCAGGCGGGCGCGGTGGTTTTGCTCTTTATGTTTGACATAGGCGGACCTATATCTATAACTCTGTCCGCACTGTTCGCAGACGAAGGGTTTATCGTCGCAAGAGGTTTGTGAAGCGTGTTGAAGGGCGGCGTGTCTTTCGAGGAGCCAGGTGGAAGGGAAGGAAGCGAGACAGACGCCGCATCGGCGGCGCTCTGAGTGGAGGAGATGTCTGTTTTGGTAAGCGACGCAGTCGTCGCTGAGATAGCGGCGAATGCGGCAGGCCTGCAACGCCAGCAGCGGAGACCATAAGGGCAGAGCGCTCGGACTCCGCGGCGGAATAGGGCTCGGAATCGAAGGCGACACACACGACATGTCCAAACACATCTGAAATTAAACAAGTTCCATAAATACTGTCATCAAAGGCATATTGTTTTTTTAAGACATTCGAATGCGCTTACCTATTTGTTACTCAGACAAAAAGCACCCCAGCCAATGAAAGAATAGTTCTGTAATGATTGTAGAGCTTTTATTTGTCAAAATTGTATTTTTACAGCTATGATATGCTTATATTTGTTTCAAAAGTTACAATGATCAACAGCGTTGGGTCTGTAAGACTGCTGTACAATTGACAAAACATTACATCATTTTGATCCTCATCCGTCCCGATGTTACAATGGTAGGTACTGTAACTGATTAACAAAACTGTACTGCTCTTTGTTACAACATTATGAACTATTAATAATGTTAAGGCAAAACAGATTTTATCTAATCTAAAGTGTCAACAATGAATGTTAAATAAAACAGCTTAAGGGAATACATTCGCTGCTTCTTCTTAAGAAGAAACAGGCCTACGTTATTTGAACTTGTGTAGAATATTTATTTGTAGTAGCATAATATACAAAATATTGGGCTGTAGGATATCGTATATTTATATATTTTTTCACAGTAATATTCTTTACTTGTTTTTAATATCAATCGGTTAAAATTGGTTACAACATTGTGTAGCTTTGTCACTTTAACATCACGTACCAATTACTTATAAACAAAAAATATAATATGTGGAAAAAAAATATTTGGACATAGGATTTTTATACATAAATAGACTAAAGACAACACAATATAATCAAATTTAAATACTTCGCCTTTCTCTGTCACATCTATTGAATGGCCGCCAATATATATCACGCTAATACAAATGAATATGAATCGCGAAAGTTAAATCTAAATAATTTATAATAAACACATTATAATTATTAAAACAAGTTGTACCAATATACAATAATCAATACACCTACAGGAACTTAGAAAAATTGCAATATAAGTTCTATATTTAGGTATGCCACTTAAAAAATGGTACGTTTATTACAACTAACCGGACGCGAAATTCGCGTATTAGCTCTAACAATCTTGTAGGACGAAACTTAACAACGCTACGTAGATAGATATACTATACAAAAAAATAAATCTATTGTTATATTGGTCAGGAAAATAATTTTGCACTGGGTGTTCATCGCATGATCATATCACGAGATTGGAATGCGCTAACTACGGAGGCCTCGCTGTAGCCGCAAACGAGCAAGCCGAACGCAAGTCACATATCATAACGCAACTTACAATTTTCACCATAAAAATTACACATTTTCTCTCTATTTGCTACATATACTATGTATATTCCGTGATTTGCAGCCTTTATATAAGTCTTGTACAGGCAAGAGGCACTCTAAATATAAAACTGTGGTCACAATTTATTATATAAAAATGAATCTACGTATTAACTATTTCAACACATGAAATTTTCGTGCTAGTGATTTCTTAAAGTTATCATGCTCAGTAGGTATTTTATGAAAAAAATATCTACATAAATTTGAAATACAATATATATTACTTTATTTGTGCTAACGGCGTGATCTCTGCTAGGACGTAGCGATATTGGCTAATGTTAAAATTTGAATAACTGCACTTAGGGGACCGTATAAACTATTGCTTGTATGTTATAATAAATCGCTCAACAACATTCACAACTGCTTATATACAATACACGTCAATACATAGAAATATAATTCTATCAATATCATCATTTAATTAATAAATAGTACCTCTGAAAGTTAGGAAACAAAATAGCATTTCAAACTGCATTCTGTCCACTATAAAAAACTATTTCGCTAGAACTTGTAGAAATTTATTAAATCGCATCAATATTATCCATTTATTATTGCTATTATTTCTGTAAATAGTAAATATTCAATCTTTCTTAAAACAAGAAGAGGAACATTAATCAAGGTTTAAATATTGTTCTAATGTTTGGTAACATTTGACTCCGAAACATAAAAGAGTGCAGCTTTTCAAATAGCAACATTCTTGTTTTATTTTTTTTATAATTTTATATTGCGTTTTTGACAAATCCGTTCTATAGCTCCGGGAAGTAGCGCATCTACCAATCTATCATCTAAAATGCATTTACACGTGTGAATTTAACAATAGTCCAACATTTAATTTCCCTCATTAATCAATTTGAAATTCTCTAGAGCTTTATACAGAAATTTATTTAACATTTTTTTAATGAACCAAAGAATACATATCATCAAATAATGTTTTATATGCTCGCTGCAGTCGACGAATAAAATGAAACATGCATTGGTTTATATGGAATGTTCTTGTCAAAACGTTTGATAACCAGTATAAACCGCACACTCTTTCAACTACGATATAATAACAAACGATATAATGTATCGTTAAAATCTTTGAAACAATCCTCACGGAGACTTAAACATAGACAGTGTTTGGAAGAGCTTCCTAAGGACACTACACATCATTATTTCAATATTTATTACATTTAACATTCCACAGAAAATAATGTTTGATGTGCCACGGCACCCTCAGCTTAATGATAGTGTACATTGGTTCTTATTTCCTAAGTATCGGTGGCTATCGAAAATAAAAAGATTCTCATCATTTTTATTGGAATTATTGATGGAATGTCAGGCGATTTAACCAAAACAGTAGGTAAGTACAGCGCAGAAACCAATTTAGTTTTATTTAAAGAGCTCAGTCGAAGATGCCCCATACTAATGCAACCCCTATTCGACGCCTAAGACTTAAAGAATGAGATCTATAAATTTCACAAAAAGTAATTTTAAATAGTAACTTCATAAATCACTAGACACATTTTTAGATAATGATTAACTTGATTCATTCGGAGATTTTTTGACATAATAGGGTAGATGACAACAAGTCAAATTAGTTACTTTTTTCTAAATGTCAAAAACAATAATTTAAATGGGACTTGTATGTACTGTACGGTGACGTCACTTTTAATGGAGTCAAAAAACATTCCCAATATACTTTAATTAGAACTAAAAAATAATAAACCATGTTATAAATAAAATTGATCAATTAAAGTGACATTCAATTATAATGTTTCATTATTTAAATAGCATCATATATTTTATTTTTTACCCAGTCATCATCCCTATTACTTCAAGACTGACTTATTACTCATCTTCCTGTAATATAATAAATTAATCAAAAAACATTTTAACACCACCCCGAATGGTCTAAACTTAAATTTACAATCACTATCTGAGATCAAATTTTAAAACTCCCAGATGTTGCACTCTTACTTTATATATCACAGTTCTTTTCCTATATTAACCATAATACTTTCAATTTATAAAATCCAAATTAATAGATTCTTAAATTCCTAAATAACACCGTCTACATCCAAAAACCTATATAAAAAGTATAGATAAAATCCAAATTAAATGATATCTTATAGCCGTAGAATTTTGACGAATATAACATTTTAAAACGTAATCGAAGACTCGCATATTTTCTAAATTTGAAAGATATAATTATGATATGTACCAAAATTTAATGATTGTACAGAACAGATCTATAAACTAGCATAATCGAATATAAGCCTTATTATATTCACCACTCGGTGTATAAAACAATGTACACTCATCAATAGCCGAGAAACGCCGTGGGCAAATCAGAACTATTAAATAATTTATGAAGAAAACTTACAGACTAAAGTGAGCCAACATTCAATCAGTTCCAAATCAAAGCTTTAAATTCATTTATTGATTATATAATTTCGGTTTGCTTTTCACGACATATAAAGATGATATGTGTGAAAAATAATTGAAAAATAATCATTATTAAGGTTCCAATTTGATAACTAAACGTTAATTCAAAAGTAAAACGCGCCACAATATGCAAAAAGGTGCGTCTGTTCGTTTTGGTGTTCAGATCTTCGATCTATTGAATACTTTTGACATATTTGCTGCACGGTGAAAAGATTTTTTCTCGATGGTGGCTGATGGAAGAAAATAAATTGTTTCAATTTAATAGCTTTATGTCAAAATTAAATTGAGAAACAAGTTGATATTGTGATTTATAATCCGTAAAATATCCCTGTATTAGACTCTGTTGAATTTATTGAACACATCAATCTAAGGTCGCATCAAACCCTCTGTCAATAAAATGTAGCACAATTTGTTAAAAATGGTTAAAAATAACCATTCATTCCTTCATTCTAATGTTACTCATAGAAACTACATTTCATAAACAAAACGTTTGGAATGTCCTGTTAATAAAATGGTATTGTTCTGTAGTATGAAAATAGATAGAAAACTTTATTTATATTTACTTTCTGATACTATGCCCCTTGCATCTCGAACCAATATTGGTTAAAACAAAGAATAGCTACATTAAAAATGATATTTTTGTTTATAGTGGTATGGTCAGAAGGGGCATAGTAAGGGACAGAAACAGAAAACAGCGTTCATTAAAGCTTTGATTCCCATAATCACACCGCACATACCTCCCCACGCTTCCCGAACCTCAAAATACTAGAAGCGTTACATTCTAATAAATTTCCTAAAAATCCGACATTACCAAACTATATGTTATTTACATTTATATGTCGTAATATTGCTTTTGAATTACCTCAGGGGAGCGTGCGTCGAACTTCGAAAGACATAAAATTAGTAAAAATCTCAAATCCCTAACTTTTTAATCATTACGAACTATACTGAGTGCCATTTTCGTATGATCTCTAATAATAATAATTAAAGCACTCATCATCAATCTTTAATTTGGTTCATAAAATCAATTTTGCAATGATTCATACTACAATAAATACACACGTCTCTAAGGTTAAGTCAGTTCTAAAGTAATACGATATTTTACACCTTTTATATCAAAAAGCTTTGAAATGGCAACCAAAAACGTAATTATGAGAGCTCCTTTATGTTTTCTCAAAGAATAGTAGATGCTTTTGGCAAATCGATAACTGACAATTCTAGTCGCAAAAACGCAATATTTTTTACTAATCTGAACTTAGCAGCAAACGCTCAAAAATTCTGCTCCTTTGAAATTTTAACGTCTTAACATTACGGTGACAACTAGAAAAATCAATTATCGAACGTATCCAAAGTTTAATAAAATAAAGCAGATATAAATAAAAAATAACGACCTAATTAACATCAGAAATAGAAAAAAAAAACAAGATATGAAGTTACACTTCTCTAGCTAACTTTGGCTATGCCGTTACAAGACTCAAGGACAGAGTCCAATTAGTATTATCTAAAGCGTAAAGAAAGCACCTAATGTTGAAAGTTTTTAAAAAGCAAAAAAAAATTAAACCAATGCTGAAATAAACCGAAGATCAAACCACTTTAGTGTGACAATTATCTATTAGTGAAATATCAAATATTATTCATATCATTCAGATCACAGTTGCGGCGTTTAAATCACATTCTTAACTAATTACAACATATTGTCCATCTTTTGTTCAATCGACTATCACTTCACGCAAACCTTTGACTAAATCCAATAACAGCCTGGGTTGATATCATTGGAAACCTACGTGGCATGAAAACCTAAGAACCGAAAGAGTTGCAGTTTTAAAAAATCATCTTAAAATTTAATTTACTCCTCAAAATCATATTTAAAAGAAACTGGTTATAATATTCAGAAATAGGAAAATAAAGAATTCATTCAAAAAAAATATTTAGAGCCAAACAAATCTATCAATGCATCGTTACTGTTGATTAACTATGCAGATGACTTTCATATAGCCAATAGATTAGGGTAGTAGATTATTGACAATTTAAGTTTGTTATACTATTGTACAGTCACAAGTATCGATATGTATACAATTTTAGACCTTATCACATTGTCTTAAGGACCAATGTGTTTACATATTATACTCGTGACTGTACTTCAACACCGGATCTAATACGTTACATTGAACTTGCTTATTTAGACTCAAACAAACGCGTTTAAAATTTAAATTTAATGAGTTTTTAAGAATAATTGTATACTAAAAAAATGGGTCCGGCCGTTAGGCCCTCATTCCGCCACGCACTCGGCCGCGACGCTCACGAATTTTAAAATTTGTTTGTCCTCCACGCTCTCGGCCACGACGCTCATGGTTTAATATTTTTTTGCAACTAACTTGAATGAGTACTGTTGAGAACAGACTTATTACGAAAGTGATGTAGGTAGGTATGTTTGCCCGAGTTTAGTTATGAAAAAAAAGGTATCATGAATCCAGATACAAATATAATTTTAAACTATCCATAAGTATACAAATATAAAATCAGTAATTTCTGTTATTCATTTATTTTTCGTGTTCATTACGGTACGGTACGGTGCTTTTCTTTATATTATTCCAATTTAAAAATCAACAAAAATCATTTAAATAAGTAAAAGACGGGCAAGTGGTCCTTTTTGGCATCTCAGTATGTCGGTAGTAACCTTTCTATATTTTTGCCAATAATTTCATATTCGGTTCTGTTTTTTATATACTTGGTGTATGTATAAAATTATTGAGAATGGTAGTGTAAAAAATACACATACACATGGTTTATATGAAAATAAAAAATGAATACAACATTTTTATCCTCAACAGTACTTCCTCATTAAACAAGTAAAAAAAAAGTTGATTTACAAGCGTGGGCGTCGCGGCCGAGAGCGTCGAGGACAAACAAATTTTAAAATTCCTGAGCGTCGCGGCCGAGAGCGTGGCGGATTGAGGGCGTAACGGCCGGACTCAACAAAATATGGATGAAGCCGAAATAAAGATTTATTTATTTATTATTTAATTAAAAAAGCTAAAAGGTATAGGAAAAAATAAACTAAGGCTTTGGAATTTAAGTTTTCAGCCACATCTATTACCAACGATATACACTATTACTGGTTGATAAATCCTCCTATAATTTAGCACTACACGCGTCCCATACTCATTGGTGTGGGCTCTCTTCCTCGGTGTCGACTGGACTAGGCGATAGAAACTTCCGGGCGTATTTGGGGTAATGCGTCTTCTCATGCGCCTTTAGTATCGTCGAACGCGAAAATGTCTTCCCACATAACACACACCGAAAGGGCCGCTCACCTGAAATGTAATTTTAGTAATTAAGTTAACGATATTTTCATTTGGTATTTTGATTTTTTCGATACGTCACTCTAGTAAGAAAAGTAAAAAAAAAAAAACATAAAACATAGGTAATTCGGTCCTTCTTTTTAGGCTTTGCCTAAATTGGTTATAGTACATTAACCTTTCATACCTTACTAATTATAAACCCCCATTTATTAGATTGAGGATTTTGATGTAATTTTGTTGAATTACAATTAATCCATGGGGTTTCCTACGAATAATGAATTTCCTAAAAAAATCTTAAGTCATCATCTATCAACGAAAAAAAAAAAACTTTTTATTACATAGTCAAATGAAGATTCTAAAACATAAAAGACAAGTATTTATTAACTTACCCGTATGAACTCTACAGTGATCCTTCATATGATGTCTCAACTTAAACGCCTTGCCACAAAATTCACACTTAAATGGTCTGTCACCGGTGTGCACCGGTAAATGTGCTATTAACGAAGAAACGTCCGGAAAGCTCTTGCCACAAAACTTGCACAGCACTACATTCCCAGGTTCCATAGCGCCGATGTCCAGGTCTATAGGGGATTCCTCGGCAGGCATACCCAGGTACGTAGGCTCGGTGAACTGCCCTATCATAGGGAGGCCCATCGGTCGAGCGAGCATAGCGTCTCGGTACTTCAAAGTGTCAAGCGTATGCGTCGTCAGTATATGCCTCGCCAGTTTGCTCTGGTGGGGAAACGCCGCGCCGCAGTGTATGCAAGGATACCCCCTCTCCCCTTCCTCAATTCGCACCCTACCGGACCCATCGTACTCCTGCAACCACAAAAAAGAACATCAACTTCTTTTTTCTCTTGTTCCATTCACACAATGTGCATATCTACCACTACTTTCTAAGTTGAGATGCAGTCTCTTTATATTTTAACTTTCCACTATCTAATTAAGAAGTTGACGCTCATTTTTGCCCAAAAATGTGCAGGAGTGACCCGGGAGCCGGCTACGTAATGCCTTGTTGTTTAGCAACGCGCCCGCGTACGGTATCGGTACGTGAAACGTATGCATGTATATGGCCAAAGTTAAAAATAAAAACTGCCCAAAATATATATCAAACAAAATGAATGGATATAAAAATGATGGCCAACAAAATGAAGGTCAACTTCTTGACAGCAAGGCATAGTACTCGATGTTTAAAATAGCGCAGCATATCAAACAAGCATGCATAGTAAATAACGATCACATAAAATCAACACACAATACAACATTCAAAACAAAATATAGTGGGTATTTCTACTATTTACGAGTATATGTATACAAGATCGTCTGCATATAGTATGGCATGTCTTGGATTTGAATTGTGTCAAACATTAACTCTAAAGAGCGTCAGTTGAAGTTCTGACAATCCACCAGGGAATCATTTTATGGGACATTTGTTTGCGATGTGGGAGAGTGTCCATTGTGGAGCTCCAAGTCGCATTCTAGTGATATTTTGATATAATTAAGGATTACTATATTCTGTTCCTCTATCATCATATATATCGCAAAAAGTAGACTAAACATTGGCCCATTGATTTCAATGCATCCTATAGCCATCTAAGTTTGACTTTTCTTTCAATCTCCTTTGGCACCACCAATAAAGTGTTTATATAGAATAGTTACATGAAATTATTTTTCTAGTTTTGTGAATTTGGAGGGATAAAGCATAGTGTTCAGAGGGAATACAATGGTGGTGTAAAAAATAACCTAAAGGTAAATTTAACTGTAGTACTGAGTGACAGACCGATTCTCAGTTCCTCATGGCAGGAGGCGGCCGGCCAGTTGAATAAATTTGATAAAGGGTGGCGCGATATAGCCTTGGATCGAGAGTCTTGGAAGAAGGGTGAGAGAGAGAGGCACTTGCCATCACTGGGACTATTAAATAATTTAAATAAGTACTACTTAAACAGTTATCAGTACCTGTTTTTAGAGTGGAAATTGATATAAAACTGTATACTGAATACCCACAATATTTTCAGTTTATTATCAAACACGCGCCATGCAACTCGGAAAACTCATAGCATATAATATTAGTAGCCCACAAAAGCATGCACACAAAAGTTATTACAATCAATTATATTATATTACTTCTTATAAGACAGTGATGTGGCATGTTAATTAAAATTAAACCTTTTGAGTCTGTAATAAGGTCCAAACAAAATATATTCATTAACAACCATCTGCCTTACAAAAGATTTTGTAAAATAAAATAACAAAAAATATATAACAAATGTGTAAATAAAAACACTACATGTATAATAACACAATAGACTACAACAACACTTTACTAGTAATTTCTATACATGTAGGTACTTCAGATATGGTATAGGTGGCTTCGACATGAAGCTTTTAAACATTAAGCATTTTTTAACCATATAAACTGATTTTCTTAGACAAAGCATTATAACACCCTCTAAAATCTTATTGTGCAGATTATTTTACAAGAACTATTTTTTTTTTAATTTTATAATTAATAAAATAAATTGATTTTTATTAGCAATATCAGTAGTATGTACAGTACACTACACACTATCTAAATCAATAGTACCTAAATAAAAAAAAAATGTGCTTATTTTTTTCCAATATGGAATTTAAGAGGTTATGAGACTGTCCAGAAATTGAAATAGAAGGGAAAATATATAAAATGGCCTATGACAATGAGACACTGAATAAATCAGCAATAAAGGGTGTTGAAATTTGAATTTGAGCCGGACACCAAAAATAAAAGAGTATATTATTTACATTAAATTTTGATGATGCAAACATGGGCATGTACACTCACGAGCATTAATCTGTTTTCAATTTTAAACCTTATCACATAGTCTTAAGGACCGATTTGTTTACATGTTAATGCTCTTGACTGAACACTTGATTTGCAGGCAATAGAGAAATATTTACAACATCAATACAACATCAATAGGTTGTCCACATCACAAAACCCCTTAAAAATTACGGACTTAGTCTACATAACATACAGCAAGTAGGTTATGTAGATGAAAAGGTAAATTTTTAACAATAGGGCTCCATGATAAAGGCAACCAAAAACACAACACAAAATACATACCGATTCATGTTGCATCCTATACTCCAATGATGACTCGCCGCCCTTATCTTCATTACTGCGGTCCCAGTCTATTTCTTTTTTTAGGGACTGTAAAATGACAAAAAAAAAATATTTTAAATATTTTTAATAGGTAGGTGCTTTGTTGAGATTTAAAAAAAAAAAAAAAATGTAAAAAATAGGTACAGTCATGATCAGTGATATGTATACAATTTTAGATTTACTTTCATACTTGCAAGCTTGAAATAAACAAGTTTAGTATATTTGATACAGTTATTAGAGGGTTTGATTTCATCATAAAGACAAGAAACAATAAGCTGTCAGAACACCTAGTATAGTTTAGTTTACATTGTCATTTCTAACATGATCTTTAACATCTAGTATAGTTGATAACAATTAGTGAATAGTATCATATTTATTTTCCAGGTAAATTGTGTCAATCCACGGCAAAAGGTACCTTATGGTCTTTAGCACTAAGTTGTTTAGAAAAAGGAATCATTCGAGTTTACTTAGCTTATAGTAAGCACAATGTCGTAAGTGCCAACAACCATAAGGGACCTTTTCCCATAGATTGACACAATAAAAATATCAAAAGTACTACTTTTCATAATAAATATATCACATTTATACAAAATGTTTAGAAATAGAAGGATAATCTATAATTCATTTATTCTCTCTTACATGTAGAGGTTTACATTGGTTGATGTATAATGTTTGTATGTTTGTATAAGTACAATCAAATGTACAGAAACCTAACCCCCTGAGATTAGGATTTGGTGAGATAGGGGATCAGATTTCTCTACATTTGACTGTACATGAACCCAGTAGGGTGTTGCAAGTGAGTGTCAAGACTAAGAGAATAAATACTTACTAATGGTACTTGTTGGACAGGTGGAAGCCCTGATGGCCCAGCAATAGGTTCACTCCGAGGACTTGGCAGAGATGGATGAGACGGATGGGGTAGCCCCGGGTGTGGTATCGCATTTAGCACGCTAAGCCTCTGTTCCACTGGTGAATATCGAGGCCCCAGGACACTACTGCTATGGCTGTTTATAGTCATATTAATACCTGAAAAATTATAATCATTTTGAGCGATTTGGGAAGAATTAATTGTGAAGCTCTATGTCCCACGATATAAAGATAAATTTAGACTTGTTTACTCCAGATAAACCTATTTACGTACAAAGACTTACCTATAACCCGTTGTCGGTATTTAGTAACTTGCAAATTTTTAGTCAGGTAATACCTACATTCTGTTTAATATATTTATAGCTTGTAAAATGAAAAGTATTTAACTTTGAAGTCAACATTTTTATGTTATTATTTATGTAATAGAAATATATATTAAAATAAATAAATAACCTACAATCTACTCCAAAACGACTTTGTCTGACTGACAATGACAGTCGACAGTCGACAGTTGACACTGACAATGACGTTGACATTCTATTTTCTTTAATTGAAAGCACAAGTGAGGGAAATAAATGCCTTATAAATTTTAGAAAAAAAATAATGCTTTTTAATCCCTCTAAAAAGTTAAAAAATAATAATAATAATTGCTCTGCTTACCAATATTATCATTCTGCGTGCCATTGGATCTTATTGACACCGTGTCATCTTCTGGCGATGACGATCGCATAGGTTCGTCAGGTGGTTCATCTTTAGGTATGGGTGGATGTGTAGATATCGACGTGTCAATAGAAACTTCGGGTCTAAACCGCCTTACAGACAATAATGGAGATATTCTAGGAGGTGATGCTTCTGATGTTTCTCTTCCATCTCGTGTTTCACGAGTATCACGCAAATCCCTTGGATCTCGAATATCACGTAAGTCTCGAGGTTCTCGAGTGTCTCTTGTGTGTTCTCTGTGATCCCTCGTTTCCCTAGGTTCCCGTGATTCTCTAACATCACGATGGTCTCTGTGCTCTCTGAGATCACGTGGTTCCCTGCCCTCTCTTTCTCTATTTTGCCGTGAATCTCTAGATTCACGTGGCTCACGTCCATGACTATCCCTTTCGTGTTCTTTATTTTCTCTTTCACGCGAATCTCGCGTGTCTTTTGCATCTCGTTTTTCCTCTTTGTCCCTGCTTTCTCTATTATCCAGCCGTTCATGTGGATCTGTAGACTCTTTTGGGTCTTGGGATTGGCACTCTTCCATTGGTTCAGAAACGTTTCTAGTATCAATACCAGCAGCACTTAGCGTCGTCATTTCAGCTAATCCTTTTACCTGAAATTTGCAAAATTAATGTGTTTTTATAAGTTGAATATAGGTGTCAGGAATTTCAGGACTATTGCAGGTAAAAATACTTGCACAACAGAAAAGAAGAATACAAATACGTTTCATGTTAGTACCTACCTAGGTAGACATTCTAGGGAACTTTATTGCAGTAACAATACATTATAACGTAATGTAAAACAAAAGAAAGATAAAAACTTATCCAAGTATTTTCTATGTCAGAATATGACTTAGGTATATTTTGTTATCTTACCATACGTGCATGACTCTTCGTTCATTCTAAAAGACGCAAATATTGAAATACACCGTCATAGATAGCTTTATCATGTGCTTTATCCACAGACTACCTAATCATACTAGCTATAACAGCTTCTGGGTTTGAATTAACCTATGTTTCGACCGGGTCGACCACGATGCGCTGGTGCGAACAAATTTGACAAAGGGTGAGAAAAGAGAGATGGTGAAGCTGAAGGTGAAAGAGAGAGAGGCCTTTGCCCAGTACTGAAACATTGATGGCTATAAAATAATGTGTAGGTATAGATACCTGAAGGCTCTCTGCGGTTTTGAGGAGTGCAGGCAGTTGGCAGTACTGGACGTTGACTTCGCCCTTGTACATGAAGTCTACCAGGGTCCTCAGCTCCTCTAGACCCACGTCTTTGAGGATGACGATGGGATGTCGCGATGGGTGGTCCACGAACAGCGAGCGGAAGTACGATGAACACGCGGATAGGACCACCTGAAATATTCAAATTTTTTTTTCTTTCTTTTTCTATCAATATCTATTATGTCATACAAAAAATTAAGGTGGTTCAAGGATGTGAACCACCATTTTTATTTTTGTCTATAAATTGACAAACAATGGATTCTTTGTTGAATATTATTATAATTTTACTTATGTAATGCTAATTAATTGTTACTATGGCAGATAGGTATAATACTCAATATTCGCATTGATTTTTAGGGTTCTGTTTGATGCAATAACTACCTAACTGTTACGCGTTATGGTGGTTCCTTATCAGTCTTTATGTATAAGATATAAAAGTAGGAAAATAAGCAGGTGAAAACCTGCCATGTGCAGCGCCACATATCGTTGCCAATATTGTTCTTCTTTGTCTTTCTACCCCACTACCCTATAAAATCAGGACTCTTCAACGGTTAACAGCATGGACATAAAATTTTTGTCACGCATAAAATTTCCCAAAACCATTCTCCTCTTCTGCTAATTACAAACGTAGTGTACCAATCGTGCCTCCAAAAAACACAAAAAGATTGTAAGCAGTGAAAATCTTGGCCAGATCTCTGTGCTCTACTCTTTGAGTTTTGGGACACCGCCCTCATGATGATCAGAGAGAAAAACATCACTGATAAAACTTGTGTCAAAAATGTTTTTTGTAATAAGTAAGCACTCGTATATATTTTTTTTTTGTAAATAAGTACATAGTTTACGAGATGGTCTCTCTTTAGTCATATTTCCTAATGACTGAGGGCATCTATAAAATATTGAGGGTCATTATATAGAATGAAACACACACAACGACTCTCTTGGCAATTTTCAATGGAGTGGTTTGCCATTGCCTTTACATTTCACACACTAGCTGATAAATCTGATAAATCATCAACCAGAGTGCAGGTTTCCTCATGTTTTCTGTCACCGGAAGCAAGTGGTGGTCGATGAAAACTAACATACTCGTAGGTACAGGAAGGATTCAGATTGGTAGGTACCTATACAAACTTTTTGTAACACGGGCAGGATTCGAACCTGGGACTTTGCAGCCACAGGCAGGCGCCCTCCCACTCGGCACCACTGCTTCATATACTACGAGATAAGTAATTAGAGTAATTAGACTGACAATGACCTTATGAGCCCTTATGGAGGCGCCTTCGGAGCAGGCGAGCGTGACGTCCACCAAGCTTTCGTCGTGCAGCAACTGGCTGAATACTCCCAGCAGGTTGCTCTGATGATTGTTCCACCTTAGGCAATAGTGCTCACTTCCCATGTCTGAGCTAGCTCCCGCCGCTGGAAAAAAAATAAGTATACTACTTCCTACTTCTTACTAATATTATCAATGCGAAAGTTTGTTTGTGAGGATGTTTGTTACTCAATCACGCAAAAGCTACTGGATGGATTTCGATGAAATTTGGTTACTAGTAGAAAAATACCGGGAATAGCATATTAGGGTATTTTTATCCCGGAATTCCCACGGGAGCGAAACCCTGGGGTGCAGCTAGTAAAAAATAAACGAAGAATTATATTTTTTTCTTTATGCAATTAAGTTGTGGACCTGATGGAAGCCCTCCATAAAGTTGACTGGCAGAAGTGGCGTAGAACGTGAAAAGAGGAAAACTCTATTGTCGGAAGCTAAGATCCTCTTTGGGTTGCTGAGCCATTCAAGAAATAATTTACCCATAGCTCTAGCGCCACCAACATTTGTCAATATAAATGTTGGTGGGTTGTGTGTGTAGTAGGTAAGTATATGGACAATTTAAAGGCAATTTATTTAATAAAATATAAAATATAATAATAGGCAATAAATTTAAAGGCAATTTAATTAATAAAATATAAAATAAAATTTATTAAATTACAAGATCGTCGTGTCGGGGACTCAAGCAAAACAATCAAAGTATGTAAGATAGATTTTCTTCCCTTTAAAAATAATAATAAATGGACAGCCCTTTTCCAAGTTTAGTTCTCAGTGTGGGCATTGGCACTATCTAAGCTTGTATCGCGAGTCTGCTGGACACAAACACAGAAATGAGCACAACATACCCAGAACCGCAGACAAATATCGGTGAAAACTGAGAATCGAACCCAGGGCGGATGGCGGACGCGCGGGCGTGGCAACCACTACACCACGGAGGTCGTCAAAATGTATTTCCGTCCGGTCCGTTGTGGAGTGGCAGTTTGTGTTAGTGATTTTTCAGAATCGTTCCCTCGCGGAACAGATAAAACTTTTTCTGTTCCGTGAGTAGAGTACCCTGAATCATGTTTATAACACTGTAATATGGTCCATTTATTTATAATAGTCCTATTATGTAAACAATCTTCACAGTACTTTTTGTTTTTATTTTGTTGAAAATAAATCAAATATTAGTTCAAACCTAAACATTCTAAACTAAAACATTTATTAACCAAGAAAGTAATTTCCTAAAAAGTCTATTTTAATTTATATTGTTGTAAAATCATAAAAAGACATGGTAAGATTGTTTACATAATAGGACAATTATGAATAAATGGACTTTACGTACATTTTACAGATAAATTGACACCGAAACAAGTAAAACTAAATAAAATGTTGTAAGAGTGAAATTCATACGAAAACTCAACGAAAAGTGGCGGCGGACTGGCAGCAACTCAACAGTAAAGAATTGCCAAAAGTAGGTTTTAGCTTATAACACCACAGAATACATAATAGCTAGCACCCGAATACATTTGGCAGATACACGTTCATTAGGTAGGTACACATAGTTTTTCCTGACGTTGAACTTTAGTTAAATCCTACTAAATGTAATTACTATAGGTAATATATCCAACGTAATACCTATCCCTAGTGGATTTCTTTTGCTTTGCAAGCAATTTTTTTTTTCTCGCTTGATATAAGAACCTCTTTTTAAAACGGTAGTCTTAGATATAGCTGCTTTATATTCTAACACGTGTAGGCACTAAAACCTTATCAAGACAAGGCTTATTTTCTACACGAGTTACGGTTTAGAATCATTTACTTTATCGTACACGTATGCGTGTACGCATTTATGTAAACCTATTCATTATACTTTGCCTACTCAATGACCACTTGTGGATATTTACCTAGTTGTCATATAAATCTATGTATATGTATATATTATTGTAGTACACGATGTACTTGTAAAACATTACTCTAGAAACTAGAAAACCATTGGAAATCAATTACGAAATAAAAAACCCCTCTACCTACCTACCTATGTGGATAAGAAATATGTCCGATATAGGTATCGAAAAAAAATATTTCGAGTAAATTTACCATTAGGTTATCTATGATTGTGTGTAAAAAAATATGGAAAATTAATAGTTCATTAATATTCAATACAAACAATAGTGTGTTGCTTACAAAAAAAAATATTCCTCTTTGCATTATAGTGATTCTAGAGTCAATAGGAAATATATATTAGATAGCTACAGAATAGAGTCAAAAATTGCACCAAAGGATATCGTCACATACCAGTATTCCAATGGATTTCATAGCAAAACATTATATTCTCCAGTGATCTTGACTGCACTTTTATACAATAATATGACTTCACGCACACGCATTAAAAGTGTTAATTACTGCTATTACGCATTCACCAGCCGGAACTGTCAGATTTGCTAATGAATACAAAACGGCACTGTATTATTTCGCATACTGTGATTACAGTTTCGCGCTTCCACGCGCGTTGATAAATATAAGCGCGAATGTATCATTTATAGGTGTAGGAGTATGCGCGAGCGCGTGTGCCGCGACGCAGCGCAGTCAAGATCAAGGGCGACGATTGCGCAAGAGTTGGCGGTCGCACCACACTGCAATTCGTGTGATGTCATCGGCGTCTGCGGCTCCCCACCTCTCGCCTCACGCACGCTCACATAAAGGCCGAACGGCGAATTCTATTTTTGATTTTTTGACCATAACTAATTATACGTTAGCCTAATAACCTATACAGTTATGTTTTAGATTGCTCTATGCCTAAATTATCATTAATTAAGAATTTTGAATATAGTTTGAATATTTGCTAATACTTTGATGCTCTGGCACGCCTCTACTCTACCCTCAACCGCTGAGCGATATCAATATTATATCGACTTGTTATACAACATTATACTATAAAATGTACAGAAATTCACAACTAATAAAATAATATGCCCACTGAAAATATAGTAGGACTGAATATTATGTTAAACATAGACGTTTACGGATTTATTGAATCTTAAAAAAGTCGTTGGAAACAAAAATTTTCGTCATTAGTAAATAAAGAAAAATAATAAGTTAAACTGTCTATCTGAATAAATATGTAAGTATGTATAATTATATTTAGTTTTTTTTATATTTGCATTTATAAATAGGTACGACGCGGTTTATTAATAGAATTATAAATATTAATGAGCATTGTTTCGTTAAATATAGAAGGGCATGGTGAAACAACCTTTAAATATTAGTACTAAATGGTCATAACTTTTTTAAATCTAACTATATTCTAATGTAGGTACATTTTCCACATGGTTATTGATAGACCATTGAATTATAAATAAATATAGTTCGTTGTCATAGACGTATATAAGAATAATTTTACAACCAATACGTTTAGAGTAGTTTAGACCATGTTAATACTTAGATACATCTTATTGATTCTAATTTGTACTCTTTGTTTAGGTAGTATTTTTTATGTAATTTTAACTTGTTTTTAACCCTTTGATATCAAGTAATAAATTAAATATCTAATGATCTATGTAATTAATAAATTATATGTCTAATCATAAAATAAACATTTAACATTTTTGTAAATATTTTTAATTTTAGTTTTATTTTTATTTTATTTTTTAATTAATTTGTATTTTTTTTTTTTCAATATCATAAAATTGTATATCTAATAAATGAATTATCTAAGACAAAAATGAGTTGCTAGCTTTAACAAACTAATGTTATATTTGTTTACGCAACATAGGCAAAGAACAAATACACATGGGTACAAAAAGTTTGTCTTTGCGACTTTAGAGCGGGGAATCACAAAATGTTGACACTGACAGCTGTATTCTTTAATTAGATAAGTCTAATATTTGTTTTTTTTCATGTTAACAAGAATGTGCAAATAAGATCCAGGAAAGAACTAAGTTTAAGCAAGTTTTCGTTTTGTTGTATACTCAACCATGTAATACAAAGTTTCATCGAAATTCGTTCAGGTAGGTATATGTTTTTCTACACTTTCGAACATATATATTTTTTTAAATATCGTTTTAAAGTAAGTGCATTCATTTTTCTTCAGACAAAATAAAATATACTTTGATGTTTGATGCTGTAAGAGGTACAGTTAATACTTAGAAATTATATATAATAGTTACCTAACGTGTAAGACTTTTTTACGAATTTAATCATATTGAGGACTAATATCCACGATAATATCATTCAATCCTACCGCAGCAACAGGAAAACAAATGATTCTCGATAACGTAGTCGATGCAGTCATTAGGCCAATCATTAGTCAAAAAAACTTAAATAGTGAGTTTATAATTTTATTCGCATTTCTTGTGTGTTCATATGAACATACATAACCAAAGAACCTTGACATATGTCAATCATCATTTCTTTTGGAATATTATTTTTCCGAATGAAATTCCAATTTTTAATTTTGCATTGCACGGAACTGGCAGGATGATTTTTACTCTTCTACAATGTACAGCCAACAGCACAGACTACGCAAATTCATAGCAAACTAGCTTCTATTTCCACCACATAATATGGTAATAAAGGGTTCAAGAAATAGGGGAAGACTAAGGAAGAGATTGGGAGCACAGCATGAATAAGAAGGTAATGTCGGGTGAAATGGCGGACAAAAGAGCGAAGGGGAAGGAGTTGACATGTACTGTGCCGACCCCAGTTAAAAAGGGAATGGTAAGAGAGAAGGGAATGGTAAGAGAGAAGAAGAGAGAGATTCATGCAATGGTCTCATAAGCAAGGATGCCGAACACCGTGCGAGGTAGAGAAGAGAAAGTAAGAAAGCGGGCCCTGGGCTCAGACGCGTAGCTGATGCAACCAGGAAAGCGTTCAGATGATTGACAGCAAGACTTTTCGAAAATATGGCTAATTATAAAAATGACGACATTCAAAAAATATAAGTGCCATCAATGTAAAACGTTTCAGTCTAAAGCCGAAGTATAAAAAACCGGCCAAGTGCGAGTCAAACTCGCGCACCGAGTTCCGTACATGCAAAGCATATCACATTACAACTCTTAACTAAAAGACCAGTTTCAAAAACAGTTTAAAAAGTTTCAGAAGTTTCAAAAACGAACTTATCTTTGCAGTTCGACCTACCTAAGATTTATTATGAATCCAGCACAAAAACAAGTTTGTACCACTTTTTTCAGACTTCCAACAACATATTTACAGTTTTCAGATTTATTACTGTATAAGTACTGTTAGACCTAACTTTTTGCCAAATTTCATAATTTTAGGTCAGCGGGAAGTACCCCATAGGTTTTGATTGCTGTCTGTCTGAAATCGCAAAATATGCGAAAATTCGCAACATATACGGTAATATCTCCTGGTCGCGTTGACGTATAATTTTGATTATTTTTTTGTAGAAAGGGACCGTGGATATCCACGTATTCGATATTAATTTTAACTTGATACCTTTAAGCGTTCCTGAGAAAGAGACGGACATCTTATGAGGGTTTTGAGGTACGGAACCCTAAAAATGACTACTATGATAGTGAAAGAGAGAGAGATGAATGCAGGAACTTGACATTGACTGAACCACAGCAGTCAATCTATTTTAGCTTTGTTTTCGATTCGATTCATGGGTTGGCTATGAATGTATCAGACATTATACCTGTCCGGGATGCAATAGGTATAACTAAACACATAGACGCATATATGCGAACATGCGAAGTAGTAAATTGTTAGTTACGAACGACCATGCGTGACCTTCAGCACACAATAGTCGAGGTAGTGCATTAGGAACAGCGCATACGCACATGCTGCTTTATAGGATTAAAATTCTAACTAATATTAAAATATAAATATAAAGAAAGTGAGTTTGTTTGTTTGTTGGTTTGTTTGTTTGTTACCTCTTCACGCTTTATCTACTGAAACAATCTTCCTGAAATTTCGCATACACATAGTTAGAAGTACGGAGATGGACATACATACCTTTCATCCCGGGAAAATGCACGGTTCCCGTGGGAAATTCACGCGGGCGAAGCCGCGGGCGAAAGCTTAAAAGTTACTTATAAAATTTTGTATTAATACCAACCAATATTGTAAATGCGAAACTGAGTTTGATAGTTTATATGTCTGTTTGTTACCTCTTCACGCTTTATCTACTGAACCAATCTTCTTGAAATTTCGCACACAAGGACTGAGAAGGACAATGGAGCCGCGTGCGTAAGCTAGTATACTTATAAAAAAATCCATTTTACTATTGTAGTTCGTACCTGGTGGACATTACCTAAATTGTTTTCATCTTCACCTATTAACTTGGGATCTTTTTTTCGAAATATTAACAAGGATATAAGGATATAACAAAAATGTACACATTGAAGATAAATAACATTTGTGCCTAGTGTATCCTAAACTTTAGCCTGCAATACTCATGTGACCGTGCTAATATTAGGCCCAATGCACACTTTACGAATCATCAACATATATGTTTACCATTATGTGGTTAGGTTGGTAGGAGCATTTTTATAGCCTATATTAACCTTGACTGAACAAACAATTCAACATGTTGCTAAGCCTAGATATAGATACCTATCGTATGTTAGGCACTGACTGCATTTCTGTTATCAATATACATAAAATTGTGTGTGACTGACAGTCAACGCACAGCTTAAACTACTGGGCGTAGTAAGCAGAAATTTGGCATGTAGGTAGGTTAGGTTCCTTAGGGAGTGTAGGGGAGTAAAGCTAAGTATCCAAGGATTTTTTTTGGTTTACCTATTGAGTTGCGGAGGTCATATGGCAGGTTGCTCTGTGTGAAAACCAGTAACCTCTTCAAATCACCTAGGTTAGGTAGCAGGCTCTAAAGCATTACCGCTAAGGATGCAACCGGGAATACTCTAGAATGATGATGATTCGCATTTAAACTAACATATAAGATAACTACTATATTATAACAAGTGCATGTATTTTTATAGTCGCATCATCAAAATAAATATATGCTAATTAGCTTCTTGTAATGACTTTAGGTATACTTTTTAGAAGTTACATTCTCCCTACGGACAATATTGCTCCGTTTTGCGATTAGCTAATGATAAGATATCGCAAATGCATTTCTCAAAGCCTGTTATCACAAGATAACAAGGACGCATGTCAAAAACGCAACGTCGTAACGTTTTGCCAAAAGTAACCACTAAGTTATATTAAATTACATAATATATAATTAAAGTACTGGTGCATATAGTAATATTATCACAAATTCAGATACCTACATAATAAGTACCAATTAAAAATATAGAGGTCGATAAATAAAAAAGTATATTTAGGTAGAGACTACAATTGCTACATATACATATTTGCTATTATTAATAATTCTACACATACGATGGAATGATAGATGAGAAAATCCATTTTTTTTTTGCAAGAAATTATTCTGGATCTAATAGACTTCTGTGACCTAGTTTGACTACTCAAGGAAAATGAGATCTATATTTATAATTTATCAGAAATATTATTTTTTTAATAAATTAATTTATAAACATTTTTTTTTATTATAACTGAGCTTAAATGTTAATATTAGAAAAAGTCAGATAGGTGCATCGAAATACAACTACTACGTAGTCCATAATATCTCGATGGGTGGGTGACATATTCACGATATTATGAGTATTATCTAAGATTATGAAGATTATGAGACATTTGTAAAAACGTAAGTTTAAATTCGCATTTCTAGGTAAGTGACTATTTTTTTTCAAAACCGTCATTGGAAATATTTTTTGTAATGTTTCGTTGTGAATGTCACATTGTTACATTATGTATATTTAGTCATTTAAAATAAGGCTGGAGGATATAAGTCATAAATATCTGTCATTCAATCATAAAATATCTGACTATACATAGGTATAGTACGAAATTAATAAGTAACACAAAATAATGTTGATGTTCTGTCAGAAAAATTTGATAGCACAATTAAAAATAAAGTAGGTACCTAAATAACTTAATTGGTAATAAAAACCAATCGAATAAATTAATAATTACAAAAAAGACACGATTGTACTTTATTTTTGACACAACTATATTATCACCTACGAGGAAAAAGATCCAAAAATATTACTTTTAAAACGGCTATTTTGATGCGCCAAATGTACCTAGCTGTCAAAAGTAAAATTAATTTTTATTTTCCTTTAATAATGAATTATAACATACTGCTGTGAAATTTTATTCGAGTCACCTAAATGCATCTGTCATGACTTCCGTCATCTAGCGACACCCGTACAAAGGGGTTCTAATAATGGTAATGTTGATACAGTGACACAATTATGCAACCATAAATAAATATAATAAATATATACGGACAAATCATCCAGATTGAGTTAGCCCCAAAGTAAGTTCGAGTCTTGTGTTATGGGATACTAACTCAACGAAATATTTTATAATAAATACATTACAAGACCCAGGAAAATCTGAAAAGATAATTTTCCATTTTAACCCCACCAGCGATCGAACGCGAGTCCTTCGGTGTGATAGTCAGGAGTGATGACCGTTAGGCCACGGAGGTCGTTAAATATGATATCCAAAGAGGGATGAGATAGAAAGGCTCAACAGGGAAGAGAAGAAAAGGAGAGATGGCTCGACGAATTACTAAAAATAACCAAAAATGACTGAATGGTAAAGGCAACCGTTGGAGAAAGGTGGAGAAAATTGTGGGCCTTTACTCTATAGAGAGGTCCATAGGAAATAAAATATGGAATACTAGCTTTCGCCCGCGGCTTCGCCCGCGTAAATTTCCCACGGGACCAGTGCTTTTTCCCGGGATGAAAGGTGCCCTATGTCCTTCTCCGTACTTCCAGCTATGTGTATGCGAAATTTCTGGAAGATTGGTTCAGTAGATAATGCGTGAAGAGGTAACAAACAAACTCACTTTCGCATTTATAATATTAGTTAGGATTTGAATATGATTTTAAATTATGATTTCATTTTTCAAAGATTTTAATTTCAATTTTGATTTAATTTTTATTTTAATCTGGATTTTAATTCGTTAATTATTGATTTTAATTTGAGATTTTAATTTTGATTGTAATTAGCTAATAAGGATTGAATAATGGCTTTTTTATTTTATTTTATTTTTATCTATAGGAGATGAGCAGGCAGTGTGAACACCGCCTTACATACACGCGCACTTCAACGCGCGCTGCGTGGGGATCAAGGCCATGCAAAATACCGTACCTACCAGTCCGCGATATCTTTGCGCAGTTGCCTACCGATTTGTGGAACACGTAACGTCGGGGGAACATCCGGTCGCGCCTAAAACTGACATTAGACCGTTGCACTCTATCTAGTCTATGTGAAAACATGGGATCTCTTTGGCCAAGTGGTCGCAACTTCAAAGGAAAAAAAATATCTATGAATCGGAGTAGCGTTTTGATGGCCGACTATTTTCATCTCATTCGTACCTGCAGTTCCTTCCTTGTATAAGTGCATCTCTATCGGTACCTCCGTTTTGACATTTGGATCGGTAATTTTTTTGTATGGGAGTCCCGTGTCATATAACGTAGTGATTACATTTTCTTTGCTCTCTGGCATGAAAGGAACTTATAATACTGTATGAGTTTCTTTCGGTATTTCACCTAATAAGTAGTGGTTATTCCAAACAAAATTCTAGCAGTAAGAAAGACGTGTATAATTTGCTGTGAAAGGTCTAATCCTGAATAAATGATTTTAATTTGAATTTAAACATAGAGTTCTCTAGATCATTTATCTACTCTCTCGCTGACGCCAAATTTAAGATTCAATTACATATGGCACTCAAACATTTTTATTTAAAATCCACGACATAAACTGCTTTTCTAATAGTGACGTGTCAACCTATGTCAATCTTGATTCAGCTTAGTGATAACGGAGGATGCGCAAGAGTTAAAAAGGCCAATGACTGTCAAGAGCGCCATAACAAATCGCTATGACAGAAATATTACCAAAAGAAAATTCAAGACTCGTAAAAAAATTGTTTTTGTTTTCTACGCATGAACATATAAAATTATTTTTGCCCATGCAATGCACTAATCTGCCAATTTTTCAGGAGTCAATGGTCAATACAAATAATTCAATTCATCATTTCAATTCATGTTTTCGTGCATTTCAAATGTGTAGGTAGGTACGTGTGTGTGCTTTTATTGTAGCATTTACAATAACATTAACATTTGATATGTATGGGTGGCTGTGAGTAACGCAATCTATACTAAACTAGACAGCCTATTACACCTCCTTAAATGTTCATTTCATGTGAAAAAACAATTTCGCGTTCTTGAAAAATAAGAGTCTTTTTAGACAGATGGAGTAGAGCCCGAGTCCTATAAGGGTTCCATTTTTCCTTTTGTGGTACGAAACTCTAAAAAAATGTCATTGTGTCTGTGTCATGTGTCTTTAAGTATGAGATGAATAAAAATGATGAAATTAAAAAAAACTTTAATTTGTTGCTACAATCACACACATAAAAAATAAAAAAAAAACAAAAAGATACATAACATACAGTAAGTATTCTTTAAAAAAATTAAAAATCAAACAAACGAAAGAAGGTACTTTTACTGTAATTAAAAAAAAGTTTAGTTCATAAAACTCACTGATTTTGGTTAGTTAATTGTTTTTCATTATCATGCTCTATTTTTTGTCAATGCATCATTTTTGCAACGCATTCAACGCAGTTAACGCAAAAGGGATGGATTTGTTTTCACTATTTATAGGTAGGTACTACGAGAAAGAGGTTAAGAAGGAAACAGGTGGAAATCGCTAGTCTCTGCCTACCCCCACGGGAAAAAGGCGTGATAATATGTATGTATGTACGAGAAAGATATAACTTGATTTTCAGACGTTATAAGAAGAAGAAGGGTTTTGAGTGTACAAGTAAAGGCTACAGAGGCGTCGTGGGTTGGTTTTAACTAAAGTTTAAATAAAGTTGTGAGTGGATGTTTGTTACCCGATCGCGCAAATTCTATTGGATGGATTTTAATGCAATTTGGTAGCCTGGTTAACACTTAAAACAAAAGAAAGAAAAATTTCAGTGCACTCTAATTATAATAAGTTAAATATCAAAAAATGTTTTTTCAGTTGACTTTGTAAATTGGAAAGAGTGAGCGAAGCAAGAAAAATCTAAGTAAAAATAGATTTACGCGAAAACACTCACACTTAATCTTGAACTCTTGCGATATTTAAATTATTCATGATAATGAATATTTTTTTAAGTGCAATGCTTTCATTCGCTGTGTAGGTAATTTCAGAATGTAAATTTTTTTATTAAAGAGATTTTAAAGCATTTGAAATTTTAATTTTCCCGATTATCATACATTTTGTATGAGCTAAGTCATACCTAAGATAATATTTATTACGTGCTAAGTGTACCTAAGTGTACCTACGTGTACCTATTGTCATAGTTTTGAACATAAATCATAGGTCATAGGTAATTTTCTAAGTCTATCTCTCCTTCAGCCTAAAGAGTCCACTGCTGGACAAAAGCCTCCCCAAGGATTTTATCCATATGGGGGTTTTGCCGTAATCGCCACGCTTGGCAGGCGGGTTGGCGATCGCAGTGTGATGGCATAGTACGCGGAAAGATGCTGCTGCCCATCCTCCGGTGTTTTAAATCCCTTAGTCGCCTCTTACGACACCCACGGGAAGAGATGGGTTGGTGCAATTCTAGGGCCACACCACAGGCCATAAGTCTATAGACTTAGAAAATTACACGAAATTACAAAAAAAATATTTTGATTTTCTAGAACATATATGTTTTAGAAAAATTAAAATATTTTTTTAATATTTAATCAAAATATTTAAAAAAAATATTTTGATTGTTTTAAAAAAATCAAAATATCTTTTTTGTTCAAGCAACGAACATTCATATCTATCAAAAAGCAACTTAATACGAGACTACCTACAGACAGATATTTTGGATGCCTATTTTTTGTTTTCGTCTGGCGCGTCAAACCCGTCTAGACTAGGCAGGCTGCACACAAAGATAGTTTTAGTTCGTTACATTATTTACAGCTATATTTTCAACTTAGATAATGAGTCTTTGCGAAAATATTTTAACCTAAATCTTAATTTTTATAATATGGTTATTAAGAAAAATCATTCTCTTGATGCCTATATAACTTGCTATAGGTAATATGTGTAATTTTAATAGTTAATTGAAACTTTTACTCCAGATGAACCCAAAGGTGACCCAAAGACACACTTCGAAGTACAAGTACCTACTATAAAAATATCTCTATCTGTTTTAAATTATAATTTTGAAATAGAATATTGCAGTTTCTTTTTACACGTATTTGATTTACTTATTTATTTGATATCTCCTTTTTAATATTTTTAAATATAAAATAATACAAAAAATAAAAATACATCTATTTATCATAATTTTACATATTAATTGTGGAAACTCCAATAAAACTCAAATTAAGTAGGTTTGAAGATTTTTTCCCTATGTATTTGCAAGTGTCCCGCAGCTGGGTAAATGATTTCCATTTCTTTGAAGAATTTTCGAATATTTATTCTGTGTTAAAAGTGAGATGTTTTTAAAATTTGCATCTGTATCAGTTTTCGAAAAAAAGTTGAATTTGTCTTTCAATGAACTATATAAACAAGTATTTATGGTTTTTAGAGTCATTTATTGAGTCCCTTAGGCATTAGATTAGAAGCACCTCAGGTTTTTCATTTATGATGGGTTTGAAGATTTTTTTCCTAGGTATTTGTAAGTGTTTGCAGCTGGGTAAATTATTTCCATTTCTTTGAAGAATTTTCGAATATTTATTCTGTGTGAGATGTTTTTAAAATTTGCATCTGTATCAGTTTTCGAAAAAAGTTGAATTTTTCTTCCAATAAACTATTTAAAAAAATAGTTTATTGGTAAAAAAAGTATTAATGAACTATATAAACAAGTATTTATGGTTTTTAGAGTCATTTATTGAGTCCCTTAGGCATTAGATTAGAAGCACCTCAGGTTTTTCATTTATGATGGGTTTACGCCGGGCAAAAACATTTTATTCCCGTTTATATCCGGGCGAAAATACATCTCTGCGTGAACATTTGTGCGGAACCCTCGGTGCGAGAGTGCAGCTCGAAGTTGACCGGGTTTTATATATTATATATTCAGATTTGACACATGTTCGAAAACTTATTAATTCCTATTTTAAACATTGCAGCAAGTGCGTCACAGACGGACAAAAACTCCAATCAAAATGCAAAATCAATATAATACCTATTTCTATATTAAGTACTAGGTATTTCTTTTTTATTCAAATCTCAAAAATGCAATAAATAATATTCTGCGCTAAATCTAGCCTATGTTACACTGTTTTATTAACCATTCAAAGAAAATCCCATCTATTTCGTTGTTTGTTGGTTTTTAATTTTTTACGAAAGAACCCTTGGTTAATATTTCCGAGATAAATACTACCATCACCATGTATTCATCTGTAACTTTTTATCCTTCTAACAGAAAAAGCCATCAAAATTGGATAAGCCGTTTCGAAGACCCTGTATAAACAGCCAGACAAACAGACAGACAAAAAATGGTAAATGGATAGGATTTATTTTTATTCAAAAAGAAACCAAAACGACCATTATAATTTTGAGAATTTTCTTAAAATAATGTTATCAAAACCATCTGTCATCTATTAGCTAAACTAGGTAGTTTCATACGTACTTGCACCGAGTGATGATTTTAGAGTTATGGAGTAACCTCATCGGGATTCCCAAAACGCAGACGAAGCAAAAAATGATAATCGCAAGAGTTGAGGTCGACGCGCCTACTCCCCGACCGTCTCCTAGCGCTAGGGTTGTCAATTCTTGTTCTTTAAAACCTCATAGTTAAAGGATTAAGAGAAGGTTTAAAGTTAAACCTAATTTGTATTGGTTATCTCCCTTGACCAGAGCTCTAAATATGTTGAATTCCATATGTCAGAAAGCTGATGTAGACTGTTCGTTGGAGAAATTGTCACAGACATGGCATTATTATGTGTACCAAATTTATATTTTTTCTTTATGTTTTAGCGATGTTGGATTAGGTTAAGCCTGTAATGACACGTTGTATAAAATGAAAATAAAAATAAGTTTAACTGATGACCCGTAGGATGCTCTCTATCGACTTATGCTCTAAACCATGTGCTAAAAAGAGATATGACACATATCTCGACAGTTTCAAAATTGACAGGGGTGTACCAGGGATGTACTTTTAGTGCCAAAATGGACAGTCAATGTTTAGTGCTCAAGACGAAAGAGAATATCCAACATGTCTCAATTCAACTGGCAACCATTCTCTATGCTTTTATTTGAAATACTAGCTGTCGCCGCAGCTTCGCCCGCGTGAGTTTCGCTTTGTAGATGAAAAATCTCTCTCTGATGAAAGGGCTTTTCATCAGATGTTCCCGATCTTCAATTTTATACGTCAGCCGAAAATGCTCATCAGGTTGAACGACTTTAATAAGGCGCCATTTCCATATATGTTATAGTGTAGCTGATCTCTTGCAGTTCTTCATCAGATGTTCCAGATCTTCACTTTTTATACGTCATCAGAAAATGCTCATCAGGTTGAACGACTTTGTTAAGCACCGTTTCATATTTCTTATAGTTTAGCTGTTCTGTTAAGGTCAGGTCAGGTCATCAGGTGTTCCAGTTTTTAAATGAATTATAGCCTATATGTTGCCCAGGCTTAATAGCTATACAACAAAAAAAGTTTCATTCAAATCCTGTCCAAACCGTTTTTGCGTAGAAAACGCGTACATACATACAGACAGACAGACAGACAGACAGACAGACAGACAGACAGAAATTCCAAAAAATTTTTTGCTTTCTATTATTCTTTTAAGTGTCCCTCTATCCATTTCAGTCAAAAATACTAAATGTACAGTTCAACTGGCAACCTTCTCTCTATGCTTTAATTTGAATTATTACTCTAAGTTCAAAATATAGTATTTTTCAAACTTTGCTATTAAAGTACGCTCCAAAAAAATACAATGTTTATAGGAAAGGGCCAAAATATAAGAGATTTTTTACTCATTTATTTCACTGCCTATACATATATTTACACTTTGCAAAGTAGGCGAACTTGATGAAATAAGAATCGTAGTATTTTTGCGTACCATATATTTATTCAACACACGAAGACCAGAAATATTGTACAGTTGACAACCTTATTTACCGCTCCTATTCTCACGAAAAATATTACCTTTTTTTAATGTGACTAACTAAGAATGCTGCCTGTTCTCTCTCAGTTACATTTTATTTGCAGGATATCCATTGGCCCATTACAGATATAGGTGCTTCTTATATAACTACTAGCTTTTGCCCACGCGTTGCCCACGGAAACAGTGCTTTTTCCCGGGTTGAAAGGTACCCTATGTCCTTTTCAGTACTTCTATCTATGTATATGCGAAATTTCAGGAAGATTGGTTTAGAAGATAAAGCGTGAAGAGGTAACTAATAAACAACAAACTCAGTTTCGCATTTATAATATGAGTTAGGATATGTATTTCTGCTGTAAAATAAGCTTCTTTCGGCATTTCTTTTCAGCAGTTTGTAGCTTTAAGAAATTAAAATACTTAAGTATAATTTTACATGAAAAAATGCATGTGAAGTGAAAGTGATTTTAAGTGATTTAAATCTATATGTGTATGCCAAATAGAGCACTTTTTTCTCGACAGTCATATACCATCTCCTAATACCTGTGACGAAATTAATAACTAAAAACTAGTATCTAGGTAAACTTCGTTAGTTACAGGTTAGAGTGCTTAAACGAACAGTTATTTCTCTATAAAATACTGTATAACGTGATCATCGGTATCTTTAATGTTCTCCGGCTCATTTCACAAACTGTAGAATATACATGAACAATATGATGTAAACATACAAGTTTCGCTTACATACTATGTCAGTAATGTGTCACTATGTGTCAGTATACATTTACATAGTATGCAGCTTTAATGCCGAACGTCCATCGCAAATTAACTTGTATAGATAGAGCTATGAAAAAGCAAAAGTACAGAATTTATATATTAAATCACAAAGAGTATGTAGTTACATTTAATTGTTCATTGAGAATGTTCTCAGATAAGTGATAATTTTAACTACCAAATTAAAAAAAAATACAATTTATAAAATGTTTATCGTTGTTGAAAATTTTATTCATCGTTTTTGTTTTGGTTGTCGTTATTTTATAAACTATCATTTATCAAAAAATTCAATTCTGTAAAATTTAAAATAAATAAATTATAAAACTTAACATAGCCATTTATTTCAAACAAGTGCTTCATTATGGTTTCTACCGTAAGCTATTCCAACTAAGCTAGGGTATATAGAAAAACTGACTAAGCTATGTAAGCTAAGTTAGATTAGTCGGCAGTGGATGTTCAGCTTAAATACGGGACAAAATATATACAAAAAATTAATAGACGCTCTTGAATTGACCTCTAATCTTGACGAAGTTATGTAATCAAATCAAATGCATAGATACAAAATGCCTACATCCTATGAAAATGATTTTATTTAAATCGGCAAAAAAATAGCACTTTTAAATCGTCGTATTCTTATTTTTTAGTTTTATTCAAAATTCAAAAAAATATTTATTTTTCTCTTGTTTTTTAGTTAGTTGACGTCATAAAATTACTTAAAGCTAATGTTACCAACGCCTCCAAAGCGCAAGTGGAGAAGTGCATTTTCTTCAAAGTTAATAAAAATAAAAGTTAAAACCACAATCAATATTTTTCAAGTACGCTTTGACATTCTTTAATTAGCAATAGATAAGCAGGCATGATAATTTGATTAACCACCGGCCGTTAGACGCATTGCATGCGAGGGGAGCTTAATGTTATAAGCAATTTATACAAGGGGAACTCGATAAAAGTGCAGAAATATTGCCTTTTTGCAGACAGAAAAACGAGTTAGGATGCTATAGGTGATAACTGCTCTATTATAAACCGCTTTAATGTATGAAAAAAATGTATTTTTTGTGCAGATTCACTCAACATGGTAACGTTTTGATTCGATAATTATATCCTATCAGGAGGCCAATTCTCGCGTTTGCGATATTTTATCGAAAGTGATAATATATCAAACTTCTTTTATCGAACAAAATTATCACAAAATCCTCCAAAATGGTATTCTCGAACCTATTCGACATAAAACTCGATATTATATCGAAAACTAGGGCTTCTCTAATTGAAAACACGTTCCTTTTTCTCGATTATACTTAACTACAATCGAGAAATTTATGTTTTACTTGTTTCATTAAATATTTTTATTAAAACCAATGTTTTAATAGTGAATTTATGTAAAAATAGTTATAATACTTTATTTTATGTAACTTAATAAGCTCCAATGCAAATTTATAAAATGCAAAGAAAATGAAATATTTTAGAGTTGATGGAGAGAACGGAACGCGAGGATACTTGTCATTGTTTGTTTATTGTGTGTGTGAGGTTATGTGATATTTGTTATCGGAGTATCAATTATATTCTTATGTATGATATTGTTTCTTTACGAAATTGAATCGAGAAACAAATAAGGTATGGTACTCGAGGCAGAAAAAAGCAAAGTATGTATCTATCCAAACCTCTATATTAGGCTTCAATAAAATAATTTTATGTAAATAAACAACGATTTCCAATAAAATTGAATACAAAATCGTCAGCATTCATATTTTACTAAACCATAGCTGAAGAAAAATACAAAGCGTCTTGTAAGGTACGAATATTATGTTATTCAATAGCTTTGAAGCAACAAATATCACACACGATATGGTTTTCGGCCACGCTCGACCACTCGATGCGTATCGAGGGCTGACGCTGGATAAATGTCACATTTGAAATCACGAGAATACGTAATTTCGATATTTATCGATATCCGCCATGTTTTTTCGATAAATGTCGAAATTGATATTATATCGCTGACCCCAGAATTGCCTACCTGTATTGTTTTGTGACTTTTTTCAGTTTTGCAATAAAGTACTCTATAGTTTTTTCTGTGTATGTGCAAAGAAGTTGATACTTTATGTCGCTTACTCTTCCAATTTTCCCATTTATTGATCAAAATAGAACGGCAAGTAAGTTTTTTAAATATTCACCATGCGTTGGAATCATCACCTAATCCGGAAGAAGTAACACCTTCGTCAGTACAGTGCAACCTTGCCGTGCAATCTTATGTAACTAACGCTGACAGACAGGCTTGTTCCTCATTTGCCCCACGGTTTTGCCCTATATTCCAAAAAAATTCGCATTCGCCCCATGTATAACATAGATTCTTTTTTACCCCACATTACTTTTTCATAATGTTTTTCGTATTTTTTTTTTTTTCATTTATTTTGGCACAAACTGTCATAAACAAAAAAATTACAAAACAGTGTACTATGTAACAGACCAAACAGTGCTGACTATGTAAATTTTTGTCTATACTAGAAACTATTGCAAGAAAACTAGCTAGGCGAATTAGACATAGACCCTGGAAAAAATCGATGGGCAACCCAATCGATTTTCTTAATTCATTAAATTTTTTGAGGCAAAACAGGCATAAAATGTAGGACGAACACGGAATTTTTGTGGGGCGAAATACGTAGGGCGAATGTGGAGCAAACCAGACAGACGTCAACGTATCATATGCCTCGCGCGTGTGGGTGCTCCCAGGCTAACTCACACAAGGATACCTCGCCAGTGTACACGGTACACTACTAAGGTATTTTTTATGAGTTTTTGTATATCTTATATTATATATCTAAGCCAGTAGCGTTGCAGCGTACCATACATAATGGAACTTGTTTAAAGGGGAAGTCCTATATGTGAATGGCTCATGTACTTTTCTTTAATTGAATTACTTGAAGGTGTTAATAGATCTTGATGACTAATGAAGTAGGTAAGTATTTCTCTTGCAGCACCAATTAAAATAGTCGCATCTTTACTCATTTCACAAAGCATCGATCAATATTTTTCATAAAAGTATTAAATACTTCCGATAAGTTATTTTTTTTTTTGTTTAATAATGCATTAAAGAGATTTTTGTATAACAATTTTAAAAACGAATCTACTTAGATTTTTTTATTTTCACTTGTCTTTTTTTGGTAAATAGCATTCTAATAACATAAAATAGCAATCTAACTTTAGCCTGAACTTAAATATTGAATATATTTTATATTTTGTAGTGAATTATAAAGGTGGTTTTCCTTTATAAGCAAAAATGCATAGGTCATGGTCAAATATATTAATAAAAACATTTCCTTTAGTCTATTTTCAAAGCCATAGTAATAATGCAATTTCTTCCTCAATGTGTGTGTATATTATTCATTTTAACTTAAACATGTAGAGTTTTAAAAATTGTTAGCATTCTTAATATAAAAATTAACTTATAAATTTTATTTTGTTTAGATAGGACTCGATTTAAAATGTATGTTAAATATACAACAGAAAAACAACATTTTAATTAAATATTCTCAAATCTATATACAGTGGTGACCAGCTGATTAGGGACACCAGTCGATGCTGATCTGATCAGTTGGGTGTGTATAGCGATCTGGATGTCCTCCATTTTATCCCTGGATGGCCATCATCAGATTACAGCTCAGATCAATCCCGGCGTTGAATCAAAGCTTCAAAGTTACCTCGTTTGTATGAAAATCGAATGGTGTCCCTAATTAGCTGGCCACCACTGTATATAAAATTGCTTTCTGACTGATTGGTATATCAACGCAGAGACGAAACCGTTAAACGTAGGTCAGGCCGTTCTACGTTCAACGGTTTAATTTAACATAGAGCTTAGTTATATAGCGTAGGTAAGCAAATTTTAGATATTCCACCCTAGGGGATGAAATGGGTGAAAAATTAAATTTACTCGGACAAATCCGAGGGCGAAAGCTAATAATTTAATGAAAATACAAACAACCCAAAATTGTGCACAATATATATTTTTTTAAAGATTTTTTAAATTTTTAATATTTTGAAAACAAATAAATTATGTAAAAATTTAAGGTCGTAGCAATAAAATCGGTATTTATTACCTCAAATAACGAAATCGACATATCTTCACAAATTTTGGTATTTTATTCCAATACTTTTGCAAATTATAAGCACAATTTTACTAGTATACAGTTTGAGACGATATTGTCATAAGGAAAAGGGCGGAAGCCCTTCAATAGACATCAACGGGCCCTCTCAACACTTCCGTAACAAATTATGTAAAAGATTTTTTAATAGATTATCATTTAAATCTTGAAATTATATTTTTACTTGACTTTGACTTGATTAAAAAGGCTTCCATCATTTTAGATCAATATTTGGATGTAGTCAACAACAAGGAATATAGTTCAGGTACCTACTTTTACGTTTTTTTTTTTTACTTTTATGTAAGGCCCCGGGGCTTGGCTCCCGTAGATATTTCGGGATAAAATGCAGCCTGTGTGCTATTTCAAGTTTTACTCTACCTGTATACCAAATTTCATCAAAATTCGTTTAGCGGCTCCGGTGTGAAACATATTCACTTCCAAACAATACTAGTAGAAAAATATTGGTAAAACCGACAACTGTTAAAATGTAGGTATTTCGTTAATGCGATTATACTCGTAATTACAAAGAATTATTAAACTCTGACAAATTCTGTGTGAATTGATTCTGTGTGTAGTTAATATAACTCACTCGATAAGGAATCACTTTTTTTTTTAATTCTATAGTAAGTGCCGGAACTGCCTGGCTTAATGGAAATTTAGATGTCACATTTGACAGAAAAACTGATGACCAGAAAAACCTTCATATGATCCTTTGAATCATATCAAGATTTTTGTAAGTAATAGCTAGAATGTACTAATCAAATAATGGCGGAACACTTTTCGGGTACAATTTGAATGGATCGTTCGAATGGCATCGACACGCCAAGAAGAAGAAGAATTAAATAATGTATTTCTTTTCCGTACTTCTCAGATGATTATTTTACCAGACAAAATATAAACAAATTAGGACGTCTCGTTTTGTTTAAGTAGCAATAACCAATTTTCATGGCCAATCGCAGTCTGTTCATCTACCTAGTTACATATTTTATTTATAACCTCTAATTACTCTACTCACGAATATTTATTTTTATTTATAGGTGCATATTTGATAAAAATTAAATAAAAAAGTGAACATTCCATAAGCCTTATAGATTAATTAGGTTATCACATTTTTATCAATGCACCAATTGGGTTTAAATTTATCTACTGCGTGCAAATGTTCAAGGGTAAAGTCTATGTCCGGACGCACACTCGGCTGCTTCGCGAGTGTTTGTGTACATAGCTCTATAGGTATATGTCTAGGCCTAAAGCATAAAATAAGGAGAACGCAGAAGTCTGATATCCGCTTGCACTAAACTCAAGTTACATCTAACCACCAAATCACCACCACACTTAGGAGCGGCCTATGAATTTTGGCTTAAGTTTAGGGAAGCTAATTTTAAGTTGATTTTTCGGCTAGAACTTAAATTATTCATAAGTTTATTGCAAACGGGTGTTAATCTAATTTTTTTACTCCTTAGTTTTATGTTATCGTAAGTTCACGCTGTTTCTAGTTACCTCTGTGCTTTTAATTCAGTTGTTGATTAACAATCAAGATAAAATTAAATGTAACTCCAGTAAAACTTTGGGAATAACTGGAATAAAACAACGAGCATAAAATAATATTAGTTATCGTTATCCTTATTGCTTTACAACGTTAAATATCGATGTTCCGTTTTAAATACAGGATTTAAAAATATTTATTTTGAATCATACAGCCTAAATATTGTGGATTTTCTTTTTCTATGTACAACTTATATCCTTGTGGTTTATTAAAATGCAGTCGCTTGTTAAAGGCAAATCAAGTAACAAACACATAATCATAAAGACCGATATAATAACTTTAACGTACGTATAATTTAAAGGCAAACTTTTTTCAGTATTTCAAGTTGATTGCCAAGCATTTGTGCATTTTAAACTGAAAAATCTTTTTCTGTTATCTTAGTATTTTGTTTCTTAAACACGTGTGGGAATCAGTGGGCAGCTGACTTTTTCGACTGCAGAATTTGTTGCTATGCCCGAAATATTATGCGGACGGCCGCCACGATGCTAATTGCTGCGCATACGACTAGTCTGAGGCTAGACGCCTGTAGACTGGTTCGTTTAGACTCACTTTTTGTGTGGGCTAGATTAGTATCACGACGCTAGAACCATATCTTCAACTCTACGGCCTGTCTGACATTCAGACTAGCTCTTTTCTTGTTTTAGAGACGTACTCGTATTTACAGATTTATGCATTAACTAGCTTTTGCCCGCGGCTTCGCCCGCGTGAATTTCCCCACGGGAACAGTGCTTTTTCCCGGGATAAAAAGTAGCCTATGTGCTATTCCAGGTCATTATCTACCTCTGTACCAAATTTCATCGAAATCCGTCCAGTAGATAGTAGATTTTGTGTGATTGAGTAACAAACATCCTCACAAACTCACAAACTCACATCCAAACTTTCGCATTTATAATATTAGTATGGATTATAATATGCCATCATATTGTAGATTTTATACCGACAAACTGTTAAGCAGTTTGGTAAAGTAATTATTATGTAAAATAATTTTTGGTGTTGGGAAATAAAGAAATAAAATAAATAAAATATACCCTGAATGAAATATTCTTTCACTCCCCCAAGATTGGCTGTAAGATACCGCTTAGCTATAAGCCCATACGTGGAACAATAAACTTTTTGTACTTATTTGGATCTATGGGACGGATTTTCCAAATCACGCGAGCCATAGAGCCAATTTAGACGTATTATTTTTAGAATTTGGAGGTGATGGCACCCAAGATAGATAGAATATAATATTGATAGGTGTACATGGAATACTTCGGGTACCATTCAATGTGGACTACGTCTTAATTTATTGCATGCATACGATTTTGACGTACCTCGATTTTTGTGGTGTACAGGATATATTATTATTTAGCAATCATAATCGAAAAAATTTTGAGCTTGACCAGATGGTCTAAAAAGGCCACTTAACGAATCCGAATATGATTTATTTCTCATTTCCTAAATATTTACAAATGAACCTTATTTGTGGCAAAATAAGTTTCATTTTAAATATTTAGGAACTGAGAAATGGATCATCAAAATGGCCGTTTTAGACCCCCAGTTCCTAATAGCTAATGAAACTAATATTATAAAGAGAAAGTCTTTGTGAGTTTGTTTGTAGGGGTTAATCCACGGAACTTCTGAATCGATTTCAAAAATTCTTTCACTAATAGAAAGCTACATTATACCTGAATTATACACAGGCTTTATGTATGTACCTCCCGAGTGAAACCACGGCGGTGGTGTGCTAGTTTGTAATATTTTGTAAATAGATTAGCCCCGCTACTATATAAATGTTTTAATGATCACAATCGTCCCGTGTGACAGGAAATGTGTGAACGAAAACAAACTCCTTGTTTCAGCCTAGGTTTGTGAATAGAAATAGATGCGTTGTTTACTTACAATTTGCCTTTGAAGGCATATATATAGAACGAGATAAATGTAGTAACTCTGCCACCCTCCAGTCTAGATGCTTATGTCATTATAAGTACTAGTTTAAAGCACAGGTGGCTCAGTTGACCAGGAACTTGACTAACGTCCAAAAGGGTGCAGGTTCGAATCCCAGATTCAGCTCTTTTTCGTAGATCAATCTGACTCACGTGCGATCATTTTCATTGATCATTACCGGCTTTCTATTAAATCGTCCTGAACACATTTGCCGTTATATTGGGAATGTTTCCACAAAACTGGAAATATTCCCAGTAACGTTACCTGGTCCCGTTTCCGGGAACATTCCCGGGAATGGCAATTTAGGAACGGCACATTACTAGTCATGCGATAGTTTAGGAGATTTGAGCAAAAGTAGACACCAGTGTTTTCTAATAACACACTCAATAAGTAAGAAGACGTCACTAGACACTCTAACTGTAGCTGACTTAAGAGTGTAACTTTAATACTTAAGAGAAAAAAATGCGAAGCAAACAAAGAACGAAGATACGTAAAGTGAAACTAAATATATCCGAACAAACTTCGACTTCTTACACCATATAGCTGAACTACATCAAAATTTCTATGAAATGGTAAGAGTTATTAGGAGCACCCATAACCAGAGAGCATGTATGGATGTAGAGATGAGTGAAGAGGAACCAAAAAAGATCTATAGGGATCGTAGCAAATAGAAATCACTAGACTCTGCCTACCCCAACGGGAAAAAGGCGTGATAATATGATGTATGTATGTAGTAAGGCTTTGTTTTCCATGGAAGCTGTGATATGCAGATATGTGTACCCTCACATTGCTCTTTGTATATTTTGGGCAATATGATTGGCAATTTTTTTTGTTATTTAAAATAATTGCTTACTAAAAAAGTAGATTTTTTTATAACATAGGGCGGCAAACAAGCAAGCGGGTCACTTGATGGTAAGCGATCACTGCTGCCCATAGACAACTGCAAAACTAGAGGTATCATAAGAGTGTTGCCGGCCTAGACTAATGAATCGTTCCCTAGTATAGACCAAGCCTATAATTCGCAAATCGTGACACGTCGGTGCATCGCGTGGTGCATCTTTTGACAGTTAAATTCGATAGTGATGAGACATGTAAACTTTTCAATCATTAATCATGCTGTTTTTTTAAGTATTTAATTTCGATTATAATAAAATAGAAGATAAATAAAATATTTGAGGCCTGTTTGCATTTTTATTTTGTAATATGAACTTTATACATTACTTTAAATTATTTACATGTAACAAATGAACTCCATATTTAAATGAATCTATTGATTATGATATATTTATGTGCGAGTGTCGGCTGTGTCAATCACTAATACATCTATCTTGTCATTTGTTTGTGTTGTTTGATTTGGCTTGTTGCCGGGCTTTTAAGAAAACGTAGACTCGTTTTTGAAGGAATCATTAAAACAATCAACAACATGATAATGCTCTGTCGATTACACTTTAAGCACCAATAATCTCTTTCAAAGTCATCAATATGGCTTTACTAGTAGAAAATACAATTGATGCTTGAGTGGCTCTTATCACTCTGATCATATCTACGTTGCATGAGGATTTGCATGTTGCGATTGGCGTGTTCTGCGATCTATATATCTTATACATTCCATTTCTCTTAAACTCAATATATGGACTAATAGCTAATTCACTTAGGCAATGACTAAATGACTATTGATATAAAAAGTGTTAACCAAACGGATATAATGTTTAAATTAGCTAGATGGGTCGACTATGTAATGAATATTGCTGGCAGGAACTAGATTGCGATGGCCCAGGATAGAGATAGTAGAAGACAGAAGGAGCCTTACTATATCCAGGTCATAAAAAGCTGATGATAATGTCAGATGATTCGTAAAATCTTACAATAGTGTTAATTATAACGCACTAGATAATGAAGATGGGAAAGCGGTGGATGAGACTGACATGACCGTAGCAAGGGGTGTGATTAAAGGGAGGCTTATACCCAGCAGTAATATAGACTGAAAATGAATGAATAATGAGATGATAAAAAAGCTAATAATGAAGATGACACACATAGGTCTCTACGTTCAATTTTTTAGATCTTTTAAATCTCTGATCATTCATACATGGTTCAAAAGCTGGCGAAAGCAAGATATGTTTACTGAAAGACTCAAAGAGTTTATTACTTAGTATATACTTAAATTACGTTAGTTTCTACCAAATCTATGGAAAGCCTTCATTTAATAAAATAACTAAACAATGTTGCAGTGGGTTTTCCCACTTGTGCCTTGTATTGTGAATATTGTGAATGATTATAAAATCTGTGTAAATAGAAATCATTAATATTGGAGTCAATAAATAATATTATGTGTTGCGAAAGAAATTTAAAAGTTACTATTATCTATATTTACTTTAGTTACTCATATACTTTCCAATATTAAGTTTATTTGAACACGCTTATCTCTGGAACTACCAGTCCGATTTGAAAAGTTCTTTCTGTGTGAGATAATTCATGAAAAAGGCTGGCTATCCAGAATTCCGAAATTTCCACGGGAACGAAGCCGCTTGGCACAGTTAGTCTAAACAATCAAATACTCCTGAACTGAACAAGCCTGGGTTGTGAATAATGCTGAAGTTGTACAGTTATATTACAAAATCAAAATGCTTTTACGTATTTTTTTTCAAAATATTTTTTTTTCTTTGAGCTTGCCTAAAGATTACCTAGGTGATAATGCCGCCACTTGCACATTAGATGAAATAGTAGGTCTTCTCATAGCAAAAGTACTGTAGTTTAACTTTGTATCTTTTAATATAATAAAGCATTTTGTATTGCATTGTATAAATAATGTGAATTTACTAGATTTCTATATAAATAGTATCAGGCCTGATTAATTTATCAAAAATTGTTATGCACAAAATCAGTACAAAAATATCCCACTAAAAACATTTTCATCTAAAATGTTGCCCCATATGACACGCACTAAAGTCAAAGTCAATTGTTTTTATTTAAATAGGCTTAAAAATAGCACTTTTGAATCGTCATATTCTTGTTTTTTAGTTATTTGACGTCATAAAATTACTTAAACACTACTGTCAAGAAGTTATCAGATTGTATAGAGTAAGCTTCTACACGTCCTAACTCTACCAACCCTAACTTCACAGTTTTAATCAGTCTATAGCAAAGTATAAGTAATTAAGTATAGTAGCAGAAAAGAAGATAAACGTAGAAGTACTAGAACTTGTTAATGAAAAAAGAACGTTATTAAGAGTTATAGAATCAAGACGTGGAAAGATGTTCGGCCATCTTGTAAGACATGACGATTTGATTAAAAATCTGATAGAAGGAAAAATAGAAGCTAGAAGAGGAAGAGGAAAGCCAAGAAGGCTTATGTAGACCAAATAAAGGAGAAGGCAAAAGTTGTGTCGTACAAGGAGGTCAAAACGATGGCTGAGGATAGGGAGACATGGAAAAAACTCCACCGACAAGAACAATGTTCTTAAATTAAAATGAATGAATGAATAGCAAAGTATATTTTACTACCTTATGCCTGCAACTTCGTATGCAGGATTTACGAAATTCACTATTGTTATTATCATAAGTTCTAAGCGGCGGCGGCGTATCAAGATAATATCTCAATATATCAAGCTAATTTTTACGTTCGACTTTCGGCATTACAGTTACAAAAACTGCATCTTTCATTTAATATTTTTGCATGATTTTCATATAATCGACTAAAATAAAAAATAGGGTTCTATTAGCCTTAGGGGCTAATGGAAGCCAAAATAGAGACAAAAAATCAGTTTAATTATATGTTTATTTTGTATATATTTTGCATCAACAACAATGTTTTAAAGAGTTGATATAGGTACCTAATTACAGTATCAAATGAAGGAACTATGAAGATCTAGAAAGGTAACGTACTTCTCTATCCAAATATCTAAAAGAGTCCATTCATAGTAAGGTAGTGCAAAAGAAAAAAACAAAAGCAGAATGCTACTATATAAAATAATACATTTTCAAGACGTTGAAAGTAATTGAAAGAATAACAAAACAACAAGACAAAGAAAAGGACTTCAGGTCAGTACAATACTCGTACTGAAAACTTGGACAAAGTTAAAAATAACTAGTGGTAGTTGAGCGTCTTCAGATTTCATGAAAGAATAAGAGAAAGAAAATAAATAGAGCAAATTTTCAGAAAGAAAATCCATAGATATAAAAATATCTTTTTATGTCAACAATTCTGTAAAAGGTTTTCAGTTGTCTAAACAAAGCATTGCGTTGATTTTGATGATACCCTGGGTATTCCATTGATCATTTGAATTACATGATATCTGTTTATCTGGCCTGCAAGATAGTAATAAGCTTAAAACTGCTCTACAATAAAACAACAAATAACTACATCTATTATTGCTACCGTATCTTCCTAGACATTGTCGTAGATATCATTGACAATAATAATATTAATGTGTACAGGACATATTTTGAATTTATCAATTACAAGGACGCAGGCAATAGTTTTATAATCTGTTCGTCATAAAATTATACTGTTGCAATTGTGACATTGCTGTTTTATTTGGAAAGCAAACAGTGCGTGCATATGTACATAAAATATTAATTATTGTAATCGAAAATTAATCTTAAAGGCAAGTGCAGTAAGTGAAATAATATATAAGTACATGACATACTGTGCCGACCCTAAATAAATGGGAAATGGTAAAGGAAGAAGTGCAGTGGGTGAAATGTGGACACGCAACGGTCAAATGTGGAATTTCGTGTGAGTCACTGCTGACGTTCAACCCTTTCACGTGTTTTGGACCTACCTATACTGCTACGGAGTGACGTACGCGCGTAGGGCTGCTGCATAGGGTGCGCTGGGGCGCTGTAACTCGGCGGGCGGCGCACTAACACTCACAATCAAATATTCGTCTAACCTTGATGCGAATCGGCGCACTCCGGGTTCCATCCGACGATTCAGACGTGCTGAAGGGCTCGCTTCAGGTGTAACAGTGAAAGCGACACAGATATAGTGGATCGCGGCGCGGGCGTCGGGCCGGACGGCAGGCGCATCGGCGCCGCCACCGGCGGTGGTATCGCGGGCTGCGGGCACGGCCGCGCTACATGACACGGAGCGGCGTGCGCGCTCCAAGCGCCGTGGTCTGCGACTCACAGTGGCGTCGCCGTCCTACTGTCTGCCTGACGGCCGGGACCGGCGCGCGTTGCACCGCCCCGCTGCACTCCGCCTGCCCCCCTGTGCCCCCCTCGCTTGGCCCCCTCCTCGCACCCGCCCCGCCCCGAAGAATTTTCCGCATCGGGCGGGAAAAATCGATTGTGCAGCGAGCCCCGAATAATTTCGGCAAGACGCACGGCGCCCTTGCATCCACCGGCGTCGGCGCTCGCCGCTACTCGCGCCGCCTTTCACTGGCCGCTCGCCGCCTTACGTTCGAGTTGCACTTCTTTACGTAATAGCCCTTTGTTTTTCTCTTTACAGTGCATTTGTTTATTATGCATTTATTATAATTAGAAGTAATTAAGCTTGAAGATAATTCTGGAGAATATTAATATTTACACTCTTTGTAATTTTCATTTCTATGGGTGATAATTTTTCACGTATTATATTAGTAAAAGTGCAACTCTTGATTTTTAAAATATACTTTTTATCATAATATATATTATGGTACTATCACGATAATTATTTTGACTAAAATTTAATGCTGTCAGTATACATCAATAATTTTCGCATTCTTCACTCTTAACGCGTTTTAATGATTCATAATTTACAAAGTACTTTCTAAGGTTAGACATAAATTATAAAGAAATATAAAAGTACATGTGAAAATATTTTTACATAATAAATAAATACATTATATATATATTAAAAATAAATTAATACATTAAGATAATCCGAATAAAATAAAAATAAAAACGGATGAAACTGCAACTATCCGCGTCTCCGTCCCATTGCTCTGTTTCGATTTGCTAATAAGAGAAAGTAGAGTCTACAGCAAAAAGAATACACGGACCATAGTTAACTCGACAAAAATCGATTAAAAATTTGCCGGAAAGCGTAAAATGTCAGATATTGAAACTCTTATAAAAAAAGTTTTTAACATTTTCAGATTCAATTTTTCGAATTAGTCAAGAATTCATGTAATATAATTCCTATATTTACGAATTAGTTATTTTTCATGCATTACTTTATCTCTATCAATCATTACGATCTCGATGACCAACATGAAGTAGTAATCATCAGATCAAATGTGATGGTATTCAACGATAAAAGAAAATGATACAGTAATAATAATAAAATATTTATTTGTCAAACCATAAAATTCATAAATTGTAAGTAAATTATATAGAATTCTTAACTATGTTAGTAAGTTATAAGTTTCACTTTTAAACAAGTGACACTTTCAATGAAAAAAAATATTTATCGAAAAAAAAACGATAGATTTTGATAGAGTCATCTTCAACAATTACGGGGCAGATAGAGCCAAGAGTCGAAGCCCAAATGCAAAAGTAAGTCTGAAATATTTTCAGTTTAATACTCTGAAATTCACATCTGTTGTAATTTCAATAGAATCTGATAAATAAATATTGTTATTGTCAGTATTGAATAATAAATAATATTGTGATATAAATGTATTGAATAAATAATTTATAATTGTAAATGAGTGTAAAATAATAAGGATATTAAATGCGAAAAAATTTACATATTAACGATGCTCCAGGTTCCCAAGATACAGGGTTTTCCTAGTTTGGGAACCAACGTCTAATACTTATGTTGTAGCATAATAAACGCATTTTTATTTATTTTATTTTTATTTTATCCATTGCGGTGGCATATTTTTATTAGTTGTAGCATATTTTCATAATAAACGCATTTTTTATTTATTTTATTTTTATTTTATCCATTGCGGGGTAGAAAGAGGCAAAAGTCAAAGTCAAAAGTAAAGCAAATAAAAGCAAAAGCAAAAGTAGGTCCGAAAATTTCAGTTTACTCATAGAATTAAAAAAATAGATTAATTTTCCTTAGAGACACCGACAGCTGAGAAAAATTGAATTTGGAGCACACTATATTATGAATGTTTTTGGGCTTCATTTGGCAATCAAGTTTGCATGTCTATTAAAAAAAAAAAAAAACTACGTCTATGAGTTTACTATTCTGAAATAATTGAGTTAATAATATGAAATTGTACTGCACATTAGTAGCTGCATTTTAAATCGTAATAATGCAGTTGTGGACAGCCAGCAAAATCAGATTCGTGGAATATTACGACAGCCTGCCAGTCAACTAGTGTAGTGTTTCTTTAAATAACAATATTTTCTTGTTAATTGGGTAACTAGATGGACTTACTTCGCAATTTCGGAGAAATGTGAATTCCACATATATTGAAGTAGACATTTTTTTAATACCCAATAACATCATAAAACAAATATTGATTTTTTTCGTGTATCTAATAGGTTTTTTCATAGGTGATGCTAGGCTCTACTTTGTCTCTACCTCGTATGTTGATGGTGGTTGGTGGTTCATTAAAAAGATTTAGAAAAAACACAAGTATAACGCCTAATCCAAAAACAATTCTACCATTTCTTCATAATTTATGGTTTACAAATGTGAAAAGTCGGGGTAGTATTTTATATTTACCTAATAGCAACAAAATTTACAAAGATTATTATACTTGCTACTCTAAAAATAGTGATATAAAATAGTACCAGTGCATCTGTCTATTCTTTTATGATATTTTATTACAAAATATTAGGTACTAAAGCATTGCTTTTACAGACAATATTGTTATTCATAATAATACAACACGTTAACATAGACCGAGCACAAACGGTATGTGGGATTAATCATCTATACTAATATTATAAATGCGAAAGTTTGGATGTGAGTTTGTGAGGATGTTTGTTACTCAATCACGCAAAATCTACTGGACGGATTTCGATGAAATTTGGTACAGAGGTAGATAATGACCTGGAATAGCACATAGGCTACTTTTTATCCCGGGAAAAAGCACTGTTCCCGTGGGAAATTCACGCGGGCGAAGCCGAGGGCATCAGCTAGTTATTTTTATAGGATTTTAGCTGCGTCTTCGTCTTCGCTAGCGTAAACTTTATTCCTCGGGAACAAAAAAATTTCAGGGCACAAAGTTTTATATAGGAGTATACTTTTCTGTGATCTTACTAACATGTACACAAAATTTTAAGTTGATTAGTTAAATAGTTCTGGCACTAGAGCGTGACATAACAACATAATTTAGCATTTAAAATATAACTTAAGTAAAAATTATACGTTTCAAGATCATATTTACTACAAATTCACGAAAACACCAGAGCCAGTCAAAGTTATTTCGATTTATCATCAAACATAATAGATTACATCTTACTTTCGGATACAAAAATCAAAAAGGACATAAAAAGGTTTTTAGGCCCGTGGTCTTAATGCAACTATTTTCCCTAATCTGGCTCTAAGTTGGTCGTAAAATAACCAATGTTTTATTTTAACTTGAGAGTACTTACTGTCAGTGTTACAAGTGTATCTAAAGCGGTACATTAACAGTTATATCAGATGATTGTACCTTCGAAAATTAGGAAATCCCCAGTTAGTAGCCCGTACACTACTTCGCATCGCAGTTTCTCTTCGTGATTAGCTAGTGGAAAAATACTTAGCAGTCATGTACTTGGTACATAACTGTGAGCAAAATATATGGGCAGTATGGGCACAAAAGCCTTTCATTTGGGTACTTGTAACAGTAAAAGTTTTTGTTCTTCTGTAGGAGTATTAATTTTATGTCTTCTTATAGGAACTGCCTTTTTAGGATATGTTATTTTATATGTTTTTTATTCTTCTTAAAAATAGAAATTAGTATATTAACGGATTTGATGGGAAAATTTTGCATATAGGAAAAACAATTATAGTTGCGAAAACATCATTTAACGTATATTTTTATTATGAACCGGATACACGAACAAATTACCTTTTTTGTTTATTTAACATGTTACAAGTAAACGAAAAATGTAAGAGAAAACTGCAGCGAATTGAAACAAGTATTTAGAAATGTTTTGGTACGTTAAGTAATAAGTTATTACCGCGGGAAAACGGAAAAGCGGTCGCCATATGAAAAACTATTACACAAAGCTTATGCGATCCGCCCGCTTTTTGTATGACAGCTTGCATACGAGTGATATAGTAGTTTTATATATAGATCTATACATATATAGATCACAGTGCTTTTTCCCGGGATGAGAGGTACCCTATGTCCTTCTCAGTACTTCAGTAGATAATACATGAAGATACGTCTTCACGCACAAACCCACTTTTGCATTTATAAAATTAGTTGGGTTGCAAGTCTCTACTTGGTCTCTACCTTATTGGTTGATGGTGGACCATGAAAAAGATTTTGAAAGAACACAAATGAAAACTCAAAAGAATGCATGGGTTCAAAAACATGCCTATAACTTAAAAAAAATCGTATTCAGCCGAAGTTCGTAACTTCTTAAATATTGGTCGTATTATTCTTAAATACTGGTCGTCTAATCGTAATATCTATAGTTTTTGGAAAAAAATCCACAACAATTGATTTTGATAAAGCTCGTAATAGTTTGCAAGTTATTCATCGTCCTGAAATCTCTTACACATTTTTTACAATTTTTTTTTATTAGTCTACAATTTATTTTCAAAAACAAAAACAGGGGGAGTAATTACAAATTAAAAACTAAAATACAAGCTAAATAAAATTAAGTAAAACAATAGATGTGACCCAAGATAGAGAAATAGAGGAATAAAATAGATGGGTTGTAGAATAAGTTTAATGGGAGTAATAAAGCTTGTTTTTTTTATTTTATACAATTTTTTTTTATTTTCGTAAAATTTGTAGAGTTGACACGCTAACAGTAATTATTTTATTTATTTATTTAATAGCCATCAATGTCCCAGTACTGGGCAAAGGCCTCTCTCTCCTTCTTCTAAGACTCCCGATGTAACAGCTAACAATAGTTTTTTTTTTAAATCACTCATAGTATTATTAACAAAATTTAAAAAATATATAGCTTAAGTTAGTTTTTCGAACTTCGAAAATTTGCAAACACACTCATATAAATGTTTACGTTTGCGCGCTTACGTGTTGTCGTACGTGCAAATGCAAACTTCCCAGGCAGTGGGTGGTAGTAATAAAATACTGATAATACAGAAAAATACCTAAGAACTTTAGCTTCTTTATTTCTTTACAATGAGGGATTTTCCGAGACCCAAATTAAAAAAAAATAGTTCCAAATAACATCATAGATGGCGCTTAAGTAAAGGCGAGAGAAAAAGTTCCATACAAAAAGCAAAAATTCACGGGATTGGCATTTAAAAAAAATATAAAACAAACATCTAAACTAAGTCTAAAACGAATCAATATTATGATTTGTGCAACTGTCAAACTGTTAGGTGATATTTATTTCTGCCTCTGGTTGACAAGAAAAAGCGCACCATATAGGTTCAGCCATTATTACGACTCGGCTTTCATAAGACGCTATTTGTTGAGACTTTTTACACCGATTTTTTTTTTATTAAGCTGTCAGAAAATCGCTTATTAGTCACTGCACTGACAGTTCATCCTGTAACTAACGCCGACAAACTGTCAAATGTTACAAGTCATATGCGGCTACTAAAGGCTCTATCATTTATTTTTTACAAGTTTTTATTTATTTGGCAATATTCAAGCACCATATTTAGGTTGAACCTTGCTAGCTAAATTATAAAATCATTTCACTTTATCAGTTGCCATCAACTACCTCCCTTTCTTCATCTCCTTATATATCTTTCTTTTTATATATCTTTTTTTCTTATATTTGTCTCTTTTTTTCATATCATCTTTGACACATTCCATACATTTTTGGGTCTTCATCCTCACATCAACTCTTTTTCTTAATTCACGCCGGCAGCAAGCATTATTACTCCCTTTCTACCATCGAGATATAATGTACAGTTGTATGTCGATGCTTTCTACTCATTCTACAACCCATCTATTTTATTCCTCTATTTCTTTATCTTGGGTCACATCTATAGTTTTCCTTAAATTTCGCCGGAGCAAGCGTGATATTTTCCATTTCGTATTCATACTATCTTTGACACAATCCATACATTTTTTTGGGTCTTCATCTACTTCTTTACCTCGGGCCACATCTACTGTTTTCTATAATTTGCGCCGGCAGCAAGCGTGATATTTTCCACTGGAAGTGCTGGAAGCCAGTCAGCAATTCTCCTTCCAAGAACCGCCGACGTGAGACTGCGGACGAAGGATTCAATTCTGCATTATGAGATTATATTGTAGTATAAATAATTTTAAATATTAAAACAAAAAGTTTAAAGAAACACATTCATTATTTCCGGTATTTTATTTTACACTACTGTCCAATAAAGGTTTAAATATATTTAAATATGTTTTCGGGGTTCATGTATGTATGCGAGTTGGTCGTTTCTATCACCATAACTCCTAAACGCCTTTCTGCTACCATTCAAGTACTCGTTAAATCTACTCGACTCATGATCATAAGTCAACCAGATTCTATTTAGCTTTTCAATTTTACTTTCAGATTTCGTTTTGAGATTTACTTTAAATAGTTATGAAACCACGGGTATTAGTAACCGTAGGTTTTCAAAGTACTTAACTACAATTTACATATTTTTTTCCGGAGAGTTTATCGCCGTTGTACAGTCAACACCACATCAACTTACCTAAATTCATTGGAACTCCGCCTTTGTTACCACACGTAGATGTAGAACTCCGGTATAGGGTAACTTGACAAGCAGTCGACTGTACAATGCGACAAGGATCATTTTTCACGTAAGTGAGGGCGCCACCTAAGTTTTAAATAAGAAATTTAAAAAGCTTGGACATTAGTTCGTTTTCTTACCACTTGCTAAAAAAATTCTTGTCGAACTGTACTATAAATCGTAAAAAATACGTATTTTCTCTATGTTTGTTTGCTTCAAATAAGTTTTATGATAACTACCTATTGTCTATGAAATTATTGACTTCTGAAATGTTAAGTAAGACAAACAGTTGCCCGTCCATAAAAACTTTTTCAATAACAGTTAATTACGTTTTGGTAGCCTTTGCCAACATTCATTAGCAGTTCGGTGTTCTTGATTTACCTAAGTTCATTACTCGACCATGCCTGCTTTTAAAATCATCTTAGTAGACTTACTATTTAAAAAATAATGAGAGTACAGAAAAAGCACACAGTACAATTTTTGCAGGAAACAGGTTGCTTCTAAATTTAATTTCTATTTTCTAAAATATCACGGAATTAACGACAACAAAAAATTAAAGTAGGTAATTTATTACAACATTTTTAAGTATTCTGTCATTAGAACTCAATATTTATTTATTTAAATTCAACGGTACATAGTTCGTATCCAATTGCAGTATTTAAGCCATATAAAATATACATTGAAATCTATACATCTATACATATAATAAAACAGTAAAAATATTTTGTCTGTACATTTAGTATTTTTGACTAAAATGGATAGAGGGACACTTAAAAAGAATATTAGAAAGCAAAAAATTTTTTTTGGAATTTCTTGTCTGTCTGTCTGTCTGTCTGTATGTATGTACGCGTTTCACGCAAAAACTACTGGACGGATTTTAATGAAACTTTTTTTGTTGTATAGCTATAAAGTCTGGGCAACATATAGGCTATAATTGATTTTGAAAACTGGAACACCTGATGAAGAACCATAACAGAACAGCTAAACTATAAGAAATATGGAAATGGTGCCTTAACAAAAGTCGTTCATCCTGATGAGCATTTTCTGCTGACGTATAAAAATTGAAGATCTGGAACATCTGATGAAGAACTGCAAGAGACCAGCTACACTATAACATATATGGAAATGGCGCCTTAGTAAAAGTCGTTCAACCTGATGAGCATTTTCTGCTGACGTATAAAAATTGAAGATATGGAACATCTGATGAAAAGCTTCAAGAGACCAGCTACACTAAAACATATATGGAAATGGCGCCTTAGCAAAATTTGATTAATCTGATGAACATTTTCTGTAGACTTATAAAAAACGAAAATCCGAAACATCTGAAACAGTTTGGAACACAAAAATCATCTAAGCGAAACTCACGCGGGCGAAGTGAGATTGATGTGAGAGGTATTGTTAGATTCCTTGCATTCCTCCGAGTGACATAGGCTATGTAAGTTGTCAGTCGTGTTTTTCATTTTTAAATAATTAGCTTGTTACTTTTTTGACATAGAACCTAGTATCTGAATATAACATTTGTATAAATATCTTCTATTAAAGATGCGTAAATTATTGAAAATCATTCAATACAAGCTGCTACTTTTTTGATTTTTATTACTTTGTGTTGGTGCGATCTAATTTAATTTTCCTTATTTATTGTATCGAGTATAGTTTTTTGGAGCGAATGGGTTTTTGCTGGGGTAACGGATGTCTTAATCCGATGGGTAGCCCAACTTCGTCATAGGTATACTCCATTTATTCTTACGAGTCCTATTATGTAAACAATCTTCAAAGTACTTTTTGTTGAATTTTGTTGAAAATAAATCAAATATTACTCAAACCTAAATATTCTAAAGTAAAACATTTATTAACCACGAAATTAATTTCCTAAAAAGCCCATTTTAATTTATATTGTTGTAAAATCATAAAAAGACATGGTAAGATTGTTTACATATTAGAACAAGTAGGAAAAAACGGAGTTTAGATTATCTATCGACTAATAGTACCTATAAGGAACCCTTTATTTGCTACACATTGTCACAGAATTAATATTAGTACTACGTACAGAAAGGAAACTCCCTGCCCCTCCCGCAATATGGCACCGCCCCGCTCCTTCCGCACTTCTCCCCCGTTCTTGTGTAACTGTGGGACGTTCGACTATGAAAACGCACACATTGACGTGTTACTGACGTGTTCACGGATATACAGTTTCATTTGTAGTAGTAGTAGGCATATTTGACGCGCCGTTTCTATGAAGCGCCCGCCCTGTGACATTGTTTTAGTATTAGCTTGAAGTTATTCTTTGAAGTTAGAATCCAACTTTTCCGAAAATTGTAATTGCTATAATCCCCTAACACTTTATTCACACGAAAGTTTGAAAGTTACATTAATGATTAAAATTGCAACTATTAATAAAAAATAAAAATTAAGCTTCAATCATCTCAATCATTTGATGATCGTATAAGTAGAGTAAGTACCTAATCGATATTAAAGTTCAAGTGGGTGATTGAAGTAGTACTGTTACAGGAAAAATCTTGAAATATCTAAAAAGTGAGCATTCAAAATCACTGAGTAAGGAGGCTTTTTTTGTTTGAAATAAATGTGATAGGAAAATAACCGGCCAAGTGCGAGTCAGAGGTACAATCACGAGCATAAATACGTAAACACATGACAATGTAATAAGGTCTAAAATATTGTACATAGCAATGTTCGTGACTGTACCCGATTTATAAGCATTAAGCCGGCCGCATACCTCAATGTTTTTCCGTAAGGAAATTTCAGATCCGGGTACCCAAATACACGCTTTTATACAAAATGTTCATTTGGGCGCACACATCAGTTTTTTTTTCGAACGAAAAATGTAAGAAACGGCAGTCCGTTTAGTTAGACACACGTCAGTACGTGTGTGGCAGGCTTTAGGTTTATAAGGCAAACAAGTTCATAAAACAAACTAAACTGTACAGTTCGATCCCTAAACACGTTCCTTTAGATTGCTACTGCACCAAGCGCAAATGATAAGTTTGGAGTAATAAATTAGTTTTTTTATTAAACTACCAGCTGCGCCCCGCGCTTCGCTCCCATGGGAATTTCAGGATAAAAAGTGCCTTATGTGCTATACCCGGTGATTTTCTACCCGTGTACCAAATTTAATCGTAATCCAGCCAGTAGATTTTGCGTGATTGAGTAAGAAACATCCTCACACACTCATATCAAAACTTTCGCATTTATAATATATGAAGGATTACTAACATAATTAAACAATGTATATATTACAATTTAAACTACATACATATAATAGACCAGATTGCGAACATCTTTAAAAAGGAGAGAAAGCGAGAGAGATCTGTAAGGATCGTAGCAAGTGGAAATCGCTAGTCTCTGCCTACCCCCACGGGAAAAGGCGTGATAATATGTACCTATGTATGTATATACTCGTATTATGCAGAGATGGGCATTATTCGAATAAATTTTTATTTGAATAATCATCCGAATAAAATTTTATCCGTGGAAATTCATCCGCGGATGATTTATTCGTGAATAAATTATCCGCGGATGAATTGGCCACGAATAAATTATCAGTGATATTATCCGTCATTTGAATAACGAATAAATTACGTCATCATTTTCATACAATCGTTTTAGGTATGTAAGGCTTGGTCGTTTTTGATGTAAAACATCAGTCCCCTCGCTTCTGACAATCTGTAGGAGTGATTTCGTAGTGTCAAATTTGAATTTTGGGAACCGCGCGCCGCCGTTTTGACTAATTTTGGGCTTGCTCATTTTGATGTGTATTAACATTCTTCATCTATATATCCTGATGTAAAACATCTGACATCTAACCCTCCCTGAGCCTAATAATATGTTATACATATTGATTTGTGGATTGCGATCTGATAATTTTTTGGGTCCTGAAATGTTCCTAATCCTCTTTTTGTGGCTTACAATTCAGTCCAGTCCATTCGGCCCATTCAGTCCAGCCCAATTAGTCCATTCGGTTGCGATCTAGGTAATTATTTTTTTGTGATTCCAAACCAATTCATTGTGGTTACTTTATCACAAACATAACATGTTTTATTATATTATTATTATTTTTTCTTATATTTTATTTTATTTTTGACTGTACACAATTTAGTGTATGTATAAAGTTAATGAATAACCCGGAACTTGCAGCCAAGTCCTAGGTTCATGTAAAACATCTGACATTGGAGCGACCGTTTTGGCCACGGATAAATTTTTATTCGGATGATTATTCGAATAAAAATTTGCCCATCTCTGGTATTATGTAAATTCATATATTCAAATCAGGCTAAACCCAGTTTACATGCTTGCCAAACGTACATTGCTTACTTTCGTGTTGTGTCAAAACATAGCTCTCATTAAAACTAATCAATGTATGTTAAGAGTTATCGAGGTTCGGGGAACCCATCACTTTATCGCAATTTACTTCAACGATTTTCATGTCCCATAAAACCATTCGCAGATATTTTAGTACAATATGTAACAAATCCTTAAATCTGTTTACATCGAAATTTCATTTAAACGATTATTCATTACGTACAAACACACTCTATCGTTATTTCTTTTCATATTTTATGTATTTCATCGAAATAATGAAACATCAAAGTTTTGTTACCCATAATTTTATTTCCACGTAAGTTTCAGTTTGCAATATATTTGAAATATCAAATATTACATTATTATGTCACCCTATATAGATAGATTAATCTGGTAGTATTGTATTGATCAACAGTAAATTTATAGCTAGTCCATTAATTATAAATGGATCATAAATCCGACTCAGAGCACCCCGACTCCACGTGGCTCAACTTTGTCATATACTAGAGTGTTATTCCTTCGCGCGGAACCAGAAGGCTCGCGAAGGAGGTCCTGAGAAAATGAGGGCACGAGGCCGAAGCGAAGCGAGGGGGGGAGGTGGCGAGCGAAGCGAGCCGGCGACCTCTCGAGCGGAGCGAGGTTAAGTGCCCGAATGAATCGAAGGGCTGACGGAGCGAGTCTTCTGGTGGAGCCACCCAGAAACACTTGCTTGCTGCATGCTTGCATGCTTGCTGCATGCTTGCTGCATGCTTGCTGCATGCTTGCTGCATGCTTGCTGCATGCTTGCTGCATGCTTGCTGTATGCCTGCATGCTTGCTGCATGCTTGCATGCTTGCTGCATGCCTGCTGCGTGCTTGCTGTATGCCTGCTGCATGCTTGCTGCATGCTTGTTTCATGCTTGCTGCATGCTTGCTGATGCTTGCTACATGTTTGTTGTGCTTGCTGCATGCACGCTTGCTGTATGCCTCAATCTTGCTATACCTTTTTGGATGTTTTAAGCAACAACAAGCGAATGCAGCGTTCGATGAAACGTTACTGCGATTAAAAGTTATGATGCGCATCGTTACATATTGAAACAAATTATTATAAATGGTTACATCGATATCTTAATACATGTGTGAAATGTTAGTTTGATATATCGTTTTTCTTGGAATAGTAGAAATTTTATAACGTTTTTTTTAGGAAATGTTGTTCGATATTATGAAACAGCGATAATAAGTTTTTCGGTGTTTTAAGAAAAAAATATATTAAAAAACGTGGAATAGTTTTCTGGGACATGATAATCGATGTGATAAAAATCTGTATTTTAATAGACACCCCGAGGTTCGGCAAACAGCATCATATAGGTATGCACTTTTAAAGGTCATGAACAATGCGCTTGCACATTGAAGAATATTTGCACATTGTCTCTGCGAAACTGCGTACGATCACTGACATATATTCCATATACTCCCTGGAAATTTTATTCTCATGATATTTCTTTTTATTGTTAAAATTTGAGTGCGTTTGACCTCTATCGTGCCTGATGGGAAGTAAAGATGAGATCTAGGCTGGTACACGCAAACTCAAAAAAACGCCTGTTCATTCTTGCCTTGAAAACTTATAAATAATTATAGTTTTCATGCATGGTAGGCGATACAAAGGTAGTTTTAGTATATGACTTTCTTTCAGTTTCCTTTCGTTTCTTATTTTTATTTATCTTTCTTATCAGCAAGAGCAAACCCATCTTTAAAAAAAACCGTAGGTACCGATATATTAAGCATCTTTAAATTGTCTGTTGATATTTATTGACATAAATGTGTGCGTGAAACTTTAGTAAAATATTTATTATGCATGTGACGAGATATCGTCACATGCATAATAAATAGTAAGAAACGTATTAACTCAGATCATATTGATGAAGTACTGTCCAGCAGAAATATATTTAGGGGTCTCAAGCCGAGACGTCGCGTCTTGAACTCAAAACATTTTTCACGTCTAGTCTATTTTTTTACATCTCAAAGTCATTTAGTATTATTTTTTTACTCGTACCAGCCGCTCGTGACCTCCACTAACATTTAAATGTTTGTGCCTAAACTAAGTATAGATCAGGGAACATAAGTCTGCCATGTATAAAAATAAGACGATAGAAACGGCACATGACATTATATAATGGGGTCTTTCTAGGGCCAATAGAAGCCAAAACGATGTTTTTTAGAATTTTTGTCTGTCTGTCTTTCTTTTTGCCGGTCTGTATGTTTGTACGCGCGTTGTATTTTTGAAAGTCTAACTTAAAATCTGGCGTAGGTATCAACTTAATACGCCGCTTAAAACCTGAGATGTTAATAATAGTAAATTACGCGCGGACGAAGTCGCGGGCACAGGCTATTATAAAGTTAGAAAAAAAATAGTTTTTTTTTTTTATTTCTATGTATTTTCAATGTCGGTTACGTACACTTAATTTTAGTAAGTCACGGACGAAATCGCGGGCAAAGCATTAGTGTAGTAGTATTAATGCTTGGTTGTTCGAATACATGGCAATTTTTTTACCGGTGACGTTAACATCTAAACAGACTGCCAATGAAGGACACGGCAATTTGATTTGTGGTAGGCTCTAATAAAAACACGATACGTAATAATAGAATTATAAAAAAAATGTACTGTCGACTGCGTGTCAAGTTAAGCAGCATTGATATCTATTCTCTACCTATATCGCAGTAATTACGGCGAGGTTACTGTATCTAAATGGTAGGTACATTTTTGCAAGTATTTTGTACATGCTACTAATATTAGAAATAGGAAAAAGTTTGGATGTGTGTTTCTGAATATGTTTGTACCCAATCACTTAAAATTTGTTGGACGGATTTTGATGAAATTTGATACTTTGGTAAAAAAATACCGGGAAAAGCACATATATCTACTACTTTTAATGAAGTAACTAATATATAATCTGTGCCCGGGGGTTCATAATTTTGTCAAATTATAGATATTTTAGGAAGTGCCTCATATTTAAATAAATTAAATATTAATCCTAATCCTAACTAATATTATAAAAGCGAAAGTGAGTTTGTTTGTTTGTTTGTTTGTTGGTTTGTTTGTTTGTTTGTTTGTTTGTTACCTCTTCACGCTTCATGTACTGAACCAATCTTCCTGAAATTTCGCATACACATAGCTGGAAGTACGGAGAAGGACATAGGGTACCTTTCATACCGGGAAAAAGCACTGTTCCCGTGGGAAGGAAATTCACGCGGGCGAAGCCGCGGGCGAAAGCTAGTACTATATATTTTTAATTTTCACTTGGACATACCTGCCTCTTAATATAAACCATTTCACTAACTAATCACACAAAACAGATCTCTATATTAGAGATTATCTTTACATATAATAAAACTGTTACTGATCTACGTCCACGGGCGAAAGCTAGTTATAAATGAAAAGATGCTTCACTTAACATTCAGATAAAAAACCGTAATGTCACAATAATAATGGCCAAGCTCGCACCTATATGTATACAAAAAAAAATTACACAAATGATTGAAATCAATTTGTCACGCCGGCAGCCGAATTCGATCGAAAGTAAAGCTAAAAAAATAGCATTGAAATAAGAATGAGCCTAATCATAATGAACGAGGGGTCGATGACATTTTGAGGAAAATCTTCAAAAATCTCCGCCGTGAAGACCGTAGAATCTACGTGACGGCTCTAATGATTCTATTGGCTGTTACGGATGATTCATGATTGGGGTATTTACGCAAATAAAAAAAGTTTTTTTTTTAAACCAAAGTGCTAAAAGAACGAAGAAAGAGTTTGAGATTACTACTATCTATTAACGTTGTGTTATATAAAATTGGATGCTGACTGATTTGTATATCAACGCAGTGACGAAAAAACTGAACGTGAAAATTTCTGCAGAGAGGTTATCTATAATTATATATATACTAGCTTTTGCCCGCGGCTTCGCCCGCGTGAATTTCCCACGGGAACAGTGCTTTTTCCCGGGATAAAAATTATCTACCTCTGTACCAAATTTCATCGAAATCCGTCCAGTAGATTTTGCGTGATTGAGTAACAAACATCCTCACAAACTCACAAATTCACAAACTCACAAACTCACATCCAAACTTTCGCATTTATAATATTAGTATGGATTAGACGCGCCCCGGGGCTTCGCTCCCGTAGTAATTTCGGAATAAAAAGTACCCTATGTGCTATTCCCGGTATTTTTCTACCCGTATACCAAATTTCGTTGAAATCCGTCCAGTAGATTTTGCGTGGTTGAGTATCAAACATCCTCACAAACTCACATCTAAACTTTCGCATTTATAATATTGTAGGAAGTAGGAATAGTAGAAATATATATGAGCACTAAAGAAATAATTTTGAAACTACTACCCCTATTAGGTGAACATTTTAAAAATTTTCTAAATGAGTGAAAAGTAAAATTCACGGGGGCGAAGCCGAGGATGGAAGCTAGTTTTATGTAAGAAAAGCTCTCGCCCGCGGCTTCGCCTGCGCGCGTGAACTGTGCTTTTTCCTGGCATGAAAAGTACCCTATGTCCTTCTCAGTCAGTACTTTGAACTATGTGTATGCGAAATTACAAAAAGATTGATTTTGTAGATAAAGCGTAAAGACATTGTTAGGATACGTTAAGTTTTCAATTTCATTCGCGTACAATTTCTACGTAACTTCCTGCTCTGATAGTCTGTATCTTTACGTCTGATCGATTTTATAGTTAGGTTAAATTGAGATAATCGCTTGCAGTAACTTATTTTGTTTTCGTAGCAATTTTCTTGAGCCGATATAATGTGCAAAATCATTAACTATTACATCAATAATGAACAAAAATATCATATTAACAAACTATAAACACCAATTTCACAGTTTTTAATAAAAAATAAGGGCCGCAAAGATTTTATCGATCATTCATAACCATATTTGTAAGTCTTTCCAATGTCAATTTAGGCATCTACGGTTATAGCTAACAATACAATCGACAAATCCTATCGGCCTCATATGAGCCGCCGATAACCCTAAACACACAGTCGATACAGGTAAATTCATAATATTTTGGTACTTTTACGTGTTTTGGATTAGTTTTTAATTCATTTTATTGTTTTCTTGATTATTTGACACTAATAACATTATCTTAATGTACATTTTCATACAATTTTAACAAAATTTAAATTACGATGTTAGTACTAAATTGAGGACGAGATGGCAGCACTGTAAGTTTCTTTCCATAAATCGCCGCGCGGCGTTCGACTGTCTCCTTCCAACTGGCGATCGAACCAATAAGTCTGCCGCCATCTTGTTCCTGGGCTGCGCTCAGCCAATTACAAGACAGAATCTGTTCGCTCGCGCCTATGTCACAGTAAACCATATCGAATAATGTTGTTCGCTAACTTTATTTTACGGGACTTGCACTTTATACTGTTTTCGTTATGGTTAACATTGAATTCTAATTAAAGTTAGCTCTAACCACGTTCGGGACAAGAAAAAATACTTACCCTAAGCGATTTTACGAGTACAATTCGATGTGTTCGATGCCTTGGGCAGCGAGGCTCGAGTGGGGGGAGTTGTGGAAAGAGGGGGAGAGGGTTGGGGGAGGGGGGAAGGTGGGGATGAGGGGGAGTTGGGAAAATTAGGGGGGAAGGTGGGGGGGTGAGAGGGTAGTTGGGGGAATTAGGGGGGAAGGTGGGGCGTGAGGGGGGAGTTGGGGAAATGAGAGGGGGTGAGGGAGGAAGGTGGAGGTGAAGGGGGTAGTAGGGGGAAAATTGGGGGGAGTGGGGGTTATGGGGGAGAGGGGGGCAAAGGGGGGTGAGGGAGGGAGTTAAACTATATAGGTAGTGCCATTGTTGTTACATAATCAAAAGGATGAACAAGTAGAAGTGTAGGTACTTCATGTGATAATACCTAGAGCAGTGCTAAGTGTTGTGTAGCTATTGTATATCGATTAAAATAAGATCCCGACTTGCACTTGGCGCTACGGTAAGGCAATTGCCATTACACCAACGATAATATCAATAAAATCAAGTTTATATTCGTAGAGACTGTCGCTAGGTAACTTAAATTAATGGTCTTTTAACGTAGTTGTAACAACAATAAAGTTTACTTCGTTGTTACTTTTATTTTAAAGTTATATGCCAAATATGAATATTATTTTGCTAATAACATAACAATAGAATTGTAATCATAATTAGTGCTAAATAAAAAAAAAATACTTAACTAAAATTAATACTTAAGAACATTAATTCTTTCTAGTACAAAGATTCTCTGAGCTAAGCCGTAGATGGACAGACAAAAAACACTGGTAACTTTAAAATAATAGTACTACAGCAAAGCTTCTCTCCGACACTGCCCCCGTGGTCCAATGGTCTAGACGTACCTTAGAAGCTATGTAGGTCATAGGTACGAGTCTTAAGGCGAGAATGCTCAAATGCTCATTCTTTAAGTTGTTTATAGTCCTAGTCGTACTAATACTATATACGAAAGTTTGGATGTGAGTTTGTGAGGATGATTGTTACTCAATCACGCAAAATCTGATAGGTAGAAAAATCCCGGGAATAGCACATAGGGTAATTTTAATCCCGAAATTTCCATGGGAGCGAAGCCCCGGGGCGCGGTTAGTTTAGCATATCTTTCATGTCAAGTATGTTATAGATATAGATTTCTTTGTTTCGCGAAATACGTCTAATCTGCGTTCTTGACCATCATCTAGAGTTTTCTTCGAGCAACAAGGACTTCCGCACGTCCGTGTTGCTCTATGAGAATTTTAGGTAAGTAAATTACCCACGTTAGAGACTTAAGTTATAGTTTAAAAAATTTGGCACTAGGCCTAGGTCTTCCGGTGACATGGCAACACAGGTAGCAGATTTTTGAAGAAAATTAAAAAAAAATGTAGATATGTATTGACTTATTATTGCATTTGTTATCTCGAATTTAACTCACTTATTCCAATTGTATAAAACTTCCTATTTATTGCCGTTCATTGCAACTGCATATGCTTTTGCAAAAAACATGTTTTTAAATTCCTACGGAAATGTTCTAATACAAAACAGGTTTTTTTTCTATAAAATTTAGAAAATATCTACAGAAATCTTAGCTGCTTATCGCAGTATCGTACAAATTCGTAGACAGCAAGGCCAGTCCCAGACTTTCTTGAGGTCGATGAACTATGCGCGTCTAAGCCGGCTGCCCAGACACAAAAAAAACATTTTGTACATATCTAGACTAACTGGTGTAACCGTATAATTAGTTACCTTGACCCCAAATATCATTAAAATTAATAAAAAAATGATTACCTTTGTTTGAGTTTAACTGGTCGTTAATAGATCTAAGATTAAAGATATTATGCAATTTACGTTTTTTTTTTAGTTAAAAAGTATAATACACACACAATACTTACCGCACATAATATTCATTAAAAAAAAGTTAAAAAAATTTCAGAACAGATTTACATGATTTTTTTACTTAGAATTTGCTCAATTTTCAAATTCCATTAAACTTAACTATAAGTTTTATATTATTACTATTTAAGTATCTAAGATTTCATATTTAAATAATTGGTAGAAGTGTCCTTTCACTTATAAAGATGGATATATTTATATTTGCGCGACTGATTCTGACCTTAGATTGATTTCGGCGTGACAATAACCGTGTAAGTAGGACGCCAGACGGCTAGACGCATTAGCGTGAAAACCTAGTACCTACTAAGTATGTCTACTTATAGCTATAGTAAGGATTCTTTTGTTAGAAGCTATGAATTTTCGGCTGTCAGAAAGTATATATTCAAATTAGCGTTTTTTTTTTTGACGAGACATGTAAATTCGTCTCGATTGCCATGTCGGCAAATTGTATGACGTTGTCGTACCATGATACGATGCATATTCGATAGATTTGTTTTATCGTTTGATTTTTTTTTTTTTAATTTTTGACACCGATTTTCAAAAGAGTTGTGTCAATCGACCCGGCTCTTTGCGTACCAGATTAAGTACAGACAAATTGTATAACAACCGTTGCTATATAAAAGAATTTCGAAGAAATTTAGAAAAAATAAATAAATAGTTATGTAATTTGCATTGGATTTTTTAAAACTTTTACCTGAAATAATCAGAAATTTCCACAAAATCGATGATAATTCTACGACCACTCCAGTATTTGTGATTTCGTTTAAATCGCAGAATTCGCTATCCAAAATATTTATAGACGTCCAATGAGTCAAAAAACAGTACACGTGCCTGGCAGTAAAAAGAAAAGCGAAAAAATATGAGGGTGGAAGCTCAGGAAAATCTCAAATTCATTGTTAATTATTTATTCAAATGAACTTCAATTAAGCTTTCAAGGTAAAAAATATTGTTTTGTTATATAAATGATTGCAAACAATGTTCGTACGAAGCCAGGTACTTTGCGAAGTTCTTGAGAAGTGTAACGTGTACGAAACGTTCAGTTATACAATCTCAAAGAATTGCTTCTTGGAAAGCCTTTTCAGAAGTTAATACACGACGCGACGGCAATGTTTTGTTAAGATTCGTAAAAGTTATGAAGGCTTTTAAAAATGTTGAAATTTTGCTTGATTATGATACGAATCTCATAGGTACTAATTCTAGCCTATTTATTGTTTAAGCATAAACTACGTACGGCGTACTAGAATCTGTCGTTCGTAGAACTTTTGTGAGATGTAAAAAACAACATACATATTACTTACTTACTACTGCGGCGCAGCGACCCGAAGTGGATCTTGGCCTCCGACACGAGATGACGCCATTTTTTGTGGTCTTGCACTAATTCAACATACATATTAAAACATGCCTTTTTCCCGGGGGAGTATAGGCAGAGACTTTCAAGCGATTTTCACTTGCTACAATCCTTACAGATCTCTCTCGCTTCCTCTACACTCATCACTCTCTTCATAAATTCATGCCGGTTATGGGTGCTCTTATTATCTCTTTTTACGGACAAAGAAGATATAAATAAAAATACTTATTAACCTTTTTAGAATCAGCTGCATTTTAAGATCAATTTATTTTTAATTTAATACCCAGCCGGTAATAAGAGACACGTAGGGTAACAACAGTGCACTTTATCAATGCACTGGTGAGACGAGCTGCATTTTTTGTAGATACACTGTTATCAGTATATGCGACAAAAATAGCCACCAACCTGATAACAGTAACGCATGTTACCTGTAAGCGTGATTTAAAAATTTTAGCTGTCTTACAACAAAACGATGTCTAAATCACATTACCCTTACAATTAAAATACACGTGCTTTAATGACATGTTCTAGCTGTCAGTATCTTTTTCTTATAAACAGGTAATGTGTTTAGCAAAACTTTAGACATCGTTTTGTAGTAAGACAGTAGGTGTTTCAGAAGACAGTTGAGACAGTTGTTTTAAAGTGTTTTTTTAGACTGCGATGTTTTAGTAATAACTAGAATATTATAGTAGCTCTAATCATTAACCATATTTTAAAACTAGCATACATCGTACTCGCAACGTTTTAGATATTTTTATATTTGTACTAGCTTTTGTTCGCGGCTTCGCCCGCGTGAATTTCCCACGGGAACAGTGCTTTTTCCCGGGATGAAAGGTCCTTTTTAGTACTTCCAACTACTCATATGAAAAAATTCACTAAGATTAGTTCAGCAGATAAAACGTAAAGAGGACAAATAAATAAACAAATAAACTCACTTTCGCATTTATAATATAAGTTAGAATTCCATCATAGTCTGAATGTTTGAAACAGAAATTTCTATGGACACCAAGGGTGTCAAGCACGAGTTGCCGACACTGAATGAATATCTTCACGCCCTGTTTGAAGAACTCCATGAATCTGTAATATTAGTAAAATCGAATGAGAATTCGGATGTTTGTTTTAAAGCCAAATTATGCAATGGCTGCAACATTGATAACGGCTCAGGTAACCTCACGGCGTCCTTGCGTTGTGATTACTGATCACCTTATCAGTTACACAGAAATTGCCTACAGTGGTTATCATGTGTCGTTTCGTGCAATATTCTTTTTTTATTATTCTCGGTGCAAAGTCAACTGTTTTTTAGTACTGACAAAATTTCAAGGTTCATATAGCTTCCGTTTTGATTCCGATGGAATGAACTACAAATAAGACAAGATTTGGCGGCAAAAATCTGTGAAAACAAAAATTTGAGCTGGGATTCGAATTCTTGATCTTTAGAATAATGGTCCACTGACATCATCTGATGCTTATGTGTATTGACTTTAATATCTGAAAATCATATGATTAAGGTTTATAATTGATTGTCTCTAATGTAAAACACCTTCAAAGACTAAACTTTTAATGTAAAACTAACCTACGACAGATTCATAAAACAAATGCTAGTATATTTGAGAAACATACAGTCAACTATTATAACAACAACAAACAAAACTAGTTGTATATTTTAAGGCAGCGTTCATGAATCGTGTGACGTCATAAGTGAAAAAGCGGGAAACAAAATGCAAAGCTGCAAACATGTGAGCGTATGGAAAACGAAAGTCTTCGCGAGACTCGCGTTCCATTGAGGCGGAGTTGGCTCGGATGCGGGAAGAGATTTCCCATTTTGTATTTAAATTGTATGTAGGTACTGAAGAGGTTTGATGTTTCAATCTGCCAGTTCGGCGATAATAATTTTGTGTTTTAAAATATTTATGAAGACGTTTGAAGTTGTGGAAGGAGAAAGAGTAGGCCTTTGCCCAGCAGTGGAATACTTCAATAGGCTAGAAATATACAAAAGTCAAAGTCAAAAGTCAAAGTCAATTATTTTTATTCATATTGGCTTAAAAATAGCACTTATAAATCGTCACATTCTTGTTTTTAGTTAGTTGACGTCATAAAATTACTTAAAGCTAAATTTAAATACGAAATGGGAAGTCTCTTAGATGGAGAGTTGAAGGGATTCGGTCTTGAACCACGAATCGAAACATCAATTCAGAAATACTATTTGTTATTATATGAAACTAAATAAAAATATCTACCGTACCTATCTATCTCAGCCGAAAGACGTCCACTGTTGGACAAAGGCAACCTCCAAGGATTTCCACAACGACCGGTCCTGCGCTGCCCGCATCCATGCGCATCCCGCGACCTTCACCAGGTCGTCGGTTCTACGGTACCTAAATACGGTTTAATTATCGACAACCCCCCCCCCAGTCGTTACAGTACCTATCTGATACTTACTACTTATTTGTCTTATAAGATGTATTTTTACTAACATGTGTCACAAAAAATAAATTTATTATTATTATTATCAACTTTATAGTCATTTCTACTACTTATAACTTTCCTTTGTTTTCAAGCAAACCCATTGTTAGCTATAAAACGCTATATTTAGCACAGTAGTTGGAAAAATAATAGAGTACCGAAAAGGCCGTTTAAATGTTTCTGTAAGGTATTTTTCAAGTAGATATGACTTGAAGATTGAGGGACTTTCTTGCGGCGGTGTTTCCGAACCGATACGACATTGGAACCTTCAAAAAACAAGTCTACGTCTTCTTGAAAGGCCGGCAACACACTTGTAATACCCCATGTTAGTGGTGTTGCAGTTGTCCAATCCATGGGTAGCGGTGATCGCTTACCATCGGGTGACCCGCTTGCTCGTTTGCCACCCTATGTTATAAAAAAAACACTAGTAAATAGTAATGTTGTATGCAGTTTTCCCCATGATATTTATTTTATGGTTGACTGGTAGAAATGCCACAAGGCGTTAAGTACCACCATTTGTATATAATTTTTGTAATTTATGCAATAAAGTTTTTAAATAAATAAATATTTCCCTTCACCAGTAAAGTAGTACATACATACATAGAATCACGTCTTTACCCCTAACGAGGTAGACAGAACCAAGAGTCGTGAGACTCAAAGGCCACGCTTAGCTAAATAGTGAAGTAGTGGTTCACGAAATTCACCGTACAATCAAAGTTATAAATAAACCGTTGATTGTACATAAATATCATACATAGGAATATACTCTGACTCAAATGAGTATACTCTGACTCATAGCCATATTCATGAGGAAGGACTATGCAGAATCCCAAAATTCCCAAAGTAGAGACGCCCCGTAGCACAACATAATTATTCCAAACTAATATTATAAATGCTAAAGTGAGTTTGTTTGTTTATTTATTTGTTTGTTTGTTCAATCTTCCTCAAATTTCGCATACACATAGTTAGAAATACTGAGAAGGACATAGGGTACTTTTCGTTCCGGTAAAAACACTGTTCCCGTGGGAAATTCACGCGGGCGAAGTCGTGGGCAAAAGCTAGTGTTATATAAACTAGTAGTTCCAGAGATTATCGTGCCAAAACAAACAAATAACACAAATTCTTCAATATTATTATTTTAGTATAGGTTGCTAAACAATGTATTTTGTTCAGACATAAATATAATTATTGGATAAATTACGAGCTACACAGTTTGTATACTTAGGTAGCACTTCTTATGATCTATAAAAAATAATATGTAGTTATTATGTAAGCAGTATAGTCTTTAGTGGTTAAAAATAGCATATTTAAATTTGTAAGCACAAGTCATAAATATGAATATATTTTTTCTAAAAAGTAAAAAATTAAAAATAAGTATAAAAAAATAACTTCTGCTATATTTTTTCTGATCAGTTCAAGTCTCTTCAAATCTTAACTGAATGTTATGTGTGATGAGATGAACAATTGGTTACTTTATTTTAATCGTAGATAAAAATATTCTTACCATCTGACAGCATCGGATTTACACATTCAGGGTAAAATAGTTAGTTTTAGTTTTTACACGACTGACCAAAAAAGGAGTGTTATGTTTTCAGGGTTCATGTATGTATGTATGTATGTAAGTTTCTTTATTCCACCATAGGTAAGTCCTGAACAGCTTAACAGATTTTGATGTGAGAGGTATTTTTAGATTCCTTGCATTCCTCCGAGTGACATAGGCTATATGACGTCATCATAAAAACAAAATGGCGGATTATATATGTGATAAATAGCAGACCAAAAAAATAAAATTTGATCAATCTTATCGAGTGGGGTATCAAATTGAAGGGCTTTAAAAGGCGATTTCAAACATGTATATAACTTTTATGTTTGTATGTACTTTTTTAGTAAAAACTTGTCAGTCGTGTTTTTTATTTTTAATAATTAGCTTGTTAAATGATCAAATTTCAAAATAAACTTATCATTTACTTTAAAGTAAAGCTTTTCAAAGTTAAGTTCAACTGTGTTCTGGTAGTTTTGGGACAATCTCTACGTCTTCATTTTATGTTCGTTTCAGCTTTAGAACGACGGAAAAAATATGAAGGAAGTAATTGAAAAAAAAAATTAAAAACTGAAAAAAAAAAACATTGTAAAGTTGTCACGTTGTCAAGAGCGTAGCCCCTTTTGCATACAATAGATGATAGACCTACAAAATTTTAGGCACGTGAAGATGCGTTTTAAAATCACTTATAACAAAGTACAAAATTTGCATACAAATAAATGCCTTCCGAAAATAAACCTCCATTGAATTTTTTTGTCTGTCTGAAAGTTGATATTTTTTAATATGTCTTTTGTATTATTTTGTACATATTTACTTTTTTCAAAACGTGAGTACGTCAGTAAATGTGAAATTGTACAACCTTAATCTTACCTTACTACTTTGCGTAGTGTATTTTTTTCTTTGATACAACTGAGAAATTGCTAAATACCAAAGAAAGTCATGATATAAGATGGTAGGGATTATTATGAGCTATAGATTATTATATTTAACAAAAATTAAGATAAAAAAATATTTATACCTTTTTTAAAACCCTAGTTAAAGAAAAAGTGTAAGTTTTTAACTAAAAAGTAAAGATCGATTCGATTTCTATAACATTGCCCTTGCACATCTATGATTGTATAAGTTTAAAAAAATATTTTTTATCACCAAAATTTACCTTTTATTATAAATTTATTTGAATTAATTTGAAATGTAAAATTTGGCAAATATCATCTTAGAGGTATGCCAAGTTATTACACGTGTTTTTTTTATTACATTATTTACAGTTCAGGGTCACAAAATATACAATTGAGTTAATGCCTAAATACATAGGCGAAATATGACAACTACTATGACCTTGTTTGTTCATGTCAGTTAACATTTTGCTTCTGGTGTGATTTCAAGTGTGCTAACAAAAGCGTCGATATGACTTTGGTACCTATAAGTACAGCACGTGTAAACTTCAATGTCACGGATTAGGGTCTACTAATACATAATATGTATAAAGTATATAATATATAGTTGAGTAAATAACACTATTTCTATGAGCGCACCCCACCGATTGTAATCTGGGTGAGGGGCGAACGGTAGAGAGAGCGGACCAATCGGCGTGCTCCGATGACCAGAAAAGGGAGGAGTTTCGCACCCCTAGTTTTCTAGGGGTTAGTGTGCTTCCGCGGCCAACCTAGTTTGCCGTAGCCCCCCGCGCACCGCAACCCCGCGCCACTAATTTAGGGTTGATCAATCGGCCTCGCGGCCTCCACTGGTGTTACGTAACGGATCTCGTTGCAGACTCGCGTTTTGGGAGAATATTGTCTGTGCCGTAGAGGAGGCACGACGTTTGTTGCTTTATCGTTCAACAAAGTTTCTTTTACTGAGAAACTACAACTTTGATTAAATGACCAGTCGAAATAATGGCCTAGCCTAAAGCGCACTACACACCAAAGCCGCCGACCCGCCGACACAGCCCGCCGACACAACCCGGCGGCCTATATGAATAGAATTATATCGGCAACACAAACAAAAAAAAAAGTTGCCGACATAGGTCGGCGGGTCGGCGACTTTGGTGTGTAGTGCGCTTAAAATGTTAAAATCAGAAATCCATTTGGCCAAATACAACTGTCATACTCTTCGGAACTCCTCGAACAATAAAAGAACAATCCTATAATTTCTTAAGGACCCTCGCCCGCCCTTGGCCACCGGTTTGCTCAAAAAAACTTAATCAACGTGAAACAAGGACTGATGTCATCAAGTGTAAACGCATAATTACCATATAATCTAATTATACAATGTTAATTAGATTATTTACAACTAGTATGGACCCGGGACTTTGGAATTTCGGGAAATTTGAAATCTCTGTGTGCTCGCTACCTAAGGAACCTACATGCCAAATTTCAGCTTCCTATACCCAGTAGTTTTAGATATGAGTTGTCTGTTTAGTAACGGAAAAAAAATCATTATATTGATATACTCTCAAAATCTACCGAAAATCGTCGCCTAGAATAAAAAATCAGTAGGTTGTTAGGAGTTGAGACGCCTACTAAATCGAACTCAGTTCCACTTTAAAAACTTCAGTAGAAATCTCAAACTATTCGTGCTGAATTCTTAGGGTTGTCAAATTTTACAGAAATTAATCCGAACAAATGCAGAGAAGTTAAAACATTAAAACCTTGTTTTGAAACTACTTGATGTATTTCCTTTAGAAATCATCCATACGAGTACTTACTGTAAAAAAAAACTCAAGCCTTATGTTTTTTTTTTTTTTCATTTAAACCGGTAGAATCTAGTTTTGTACGATGGAAAAACCGAAAATCTTTGACTCGTAAACTACACGTAAAAAAGTGACCTGATTAAGTATCAGTTGCGTTGATGGAAAGGTACCGAGTACTTATATTAAAATTGTAGGAGCTGATTTGTTACTTTATGGATGCAATAAGATATTGAGTATTACTTTGAACTTTTCCTAAGAAATATACTTAAAAATAAAACAAAGCTACTTATGATATTATATACCAAGGTAACACAAGGTTTATTTTTTGTATAAAAAATACCTAAGTGCTATTGAAATGGGATCTATTCAAGACGGTGCTCAAAGAGGAAAAATCAGAAAAAATCTTAATAGGTAATTTGTGTTGTAGGTAAAGAATGAGTCAAAAAAGTACAAAATTGCCGCAAAACACCTACATGATCGTTTGTGTATTTTAAGGATTCATGTGTTAATCCTTAAAATACACAAAAAAAAGAAAAAAAAAAACAGAGTGAAATCTTATTTAAAAAAAAGAGAAAAAAAAAATACTTACAGATTGGCCGCTGGCAACTGAGATACGCATTGTTTTATCAGTGCCCTTCCTTTATCTAATCTCGTATATAAATAGATAAAACCCAAATTGCATATTGCACTCTTGATAACACTGGAATTAAGCAATCATATTTTTTTTATAGAAAAAAATAATGCTTTATCCTTTTTGGTTGTTTGTAATATCTTAATTGTACGAATAAAAATACATAACAATGACCAGACAATGACTTAAAATAAAAAGGTATACAGTGGTGGTCTCATAATCCGACTTCTAATCTATACATATAACTAGCTGTTACCCGCGGCTTCGCCCGCGGCAAAAAAGGATTAATCATTATCCCGCCCCTGTGAAACTGTTGCTTGAGCGCGAGTTAGCACTTTATTCACGACTAACTGTGAGTTTCGCTTAGATGAAAAATCTTTTTGTGTTCCAAACTCTGTCTCAGCCTAAAGACGTCCACTGCTGGACAAAGGCCTCCCCCAAGGATTTTATCCACGGGGGGTTTTGCCGTAATCGCCACGCTTGGCAGGCGGGTTGGCGATCGCAGTGTGATGGCATAGTACGCGGAAAGATGCTAACTAAACCAAACTATAGTAACCTAAACTTCAGTACTCAAAATTTCAGCCATTTGGTTATCCCGTGTCCCGCGGGAATATATTAGGTCTGGTACTCGTTGTACAGTAGCAGTGTCAAAATGAATCAAAAGTGATATTCAATAAACGATCTTCGTCTGCTCGTTATCTACAATTTCCCGTGTACCACCACTCCCACCCCGAGTCCCTCTTTGTGCTATCCCGTGTCAACTAAGCGAAACACACGCGGGCGAAGCCGCGGGCAACAGTTAGTCATGAATAAAGTGCTAACTCGCGCTCAAGCAATTTATACAACTTATTGTTTTAATTCAAAATGATACACGGGTTTTTGATAAAATGATTCGCACTCTGTATTTACACAGTTGATAGAATATTATAATATAATAGATATTGGAATAACAATAAGCGGCGTTACATTACCGCCGCCTGACGTTAGCCGCTTAGGCCTCTGAAGCTCCTTAGTCTAGTTGTATTATACTACTAGGTTTTGCCCTTGGCATCGCCTATGTGAATTTCGTTTGTCACCCTTTTCACCCCCTTAGGGGTGGAATTTCCAAAATTCCTTTCTTAGTGCCCACTTACGTCATAGAACCTCTGTAAAATTTCAAGTTTTAACATAAGAATCATGTATATGTGCGGGCAGCGCAGGACCGGTCATTATGGAAATTCTTGGGGGAGGCCTTTGTCCAGCAGTGGACGTCTTTCGGCTGAGAGAGAGAGAGGGAATATGTATAAAATGCCTAGCTAAACAATTAATAACACCCTTACTCCTGCACTTGGTACCGACTTCACCTCATTCAGTAGGTAGCGTGCTAATACATTTTTCTTTAATGTTATTTCATGATTTTAAGTTTTATGATGAAAGTTGGTTAATTTTTTTTGGAAATTTTTTTTCCTTTTATAATTGTTTCATTACACCAGACCTTGGTCGAATAAGCAAGTATACTTCCCATCACGTAAAAAGGTCGCTGGTAGGATGAGGAGGGGTTGAAACTTGCACATGGGTACACATGGTAACGAACCAATCGCGCGCGCCGGACGAGTCCCGCCCGACCCCCGCCCCGCTCACCGCATACACCGATATATCGCCTACTGCGCAGCTTAACCGCCAGCGGCTTTTTACGTGACGGCAACTTTACATACCATAGAGAAAAACGGACTCCTTACGCCTTGTTGTTCGAAGATACGTATACTATTATCACGCCTTTTCCCCGTGGAGGTAGGCAGAGACTAGCGAAAAAAGCAAATACTAAATTTTAATCAGACATAACAGATTCTCATTTGATGAGAACTAGTGTTTTTTATTTAAAAAAATGAAGAAAACAGGTTATGTGCAGACAGACAGACATGAATTTAGTTGACCTTAGAACGCTAGATCTATAAACCGGTAGCATCTTGCGTAACACAGAACAACTTGCGAACTTTCACGGCAATCAGAAAGCCATCAGATGGTCATAAAGGCCACTTTGACTAATTAGAATAAGATCCATTTTTCATTTCTAAAATACTTAAAAATGAACCTTTAAGCGGTTTCTTAGGGTTCATTTTTGAATACTTAGGAAATAAGAAGTTGATCTTCATTCATTATGTGGCAGTTTTAGACTCCCAGGCCAGCTTTTAAAATTATATTAGGCTAGTCTGCGAATAATTTAATTTTAAAAAGTCTGCGAATTTGAATGGCAGTTTATTTTTGTATCGATCGCCGCGTGGGTTTTTAATTTAGTTTGACACTAGTTTCTGCCCGCGAATTCGTCTGCGTGAAATTGCATTAAATTTCATTCAGTAAGATTTGCGTGATGTGTGCGCATCACGCAAATCCGTACAAATATGGAGACAGACAAAAATTCAAAATATATCATTATACCTAGTTATTTTATTTTAATTAGACCTTATATGTTCAATATATGTAGATGCTTTTGCACTTGGGGAAATTGTCATTTTTACGTTATTACCATCACTTGTACATTTATAACTTGTTACTTAGTAGTTACTTATATGTCTAGCTTATATTTAAGTCATCGAAATATAGTAGATAACTTAAATTTATATATTTTTCTTTCGCGACCTTTTTCTTATTGGCCATACTGTAGATGTCATTGCTGGTCGGGAAAGTTAAAAATCGTTGTAAAGGAGCATCAACTCGTAAATAACAACAATAGTATTTTATGTGAAAAGTTTGAACATCCCAGTCATCATTACAAACCTTTTCCCAGTGATTCAGAAATAAAGATTTTGTTTACATCTTCAGAGCGTTGGGTAAATCCCAAAAAAAAAAAACTCATAGTAAGTATAATTAAGTTGGTGGCGATGGGCGATGGCGGAGACCTTTGCCCAGCAATGGATTTTAAAAGAAGTTAATTAAAAAATTAGTTAATGCTCAAGACAAGACAAAAAAATACAATATTAACGCTCTACAACTAATTATTTACACAGCCATAAGTGCGTACTTCCTTCTGGTTTAGAAGCAAAGAAAACGCATAGAATATGTCAGCTGCTTCTCATTCCGTGCAGATTATATGGTGCTGCCACACTGGCAGTTATAAAACGTTATATAACATCTGATGTCTCTGTTACACTTATGTTACAAGTTAATGAAAAAAAGAGACAGCAAATGTTATATAACATTTTAAAACTGCCAGTGTTGGAGCACCAATAAAAGTCAGTCAAGGGAATGGGTTTTAAACTGAGGATTCTTGTCATAGGCGATATGGGCTGTCATTGTCAACTTGTCACTGTCAACTGTATGGTGTGTGTATTTAGCAAACTGTCGCTATACATATCTGAATCTCCATTCCACCAATAAGCCCACTCTTAACTCTGTCTACCCCGTAAGGGATAAAGACGTGATACTGCTGTATAAAAACAAAAACATAACCACCCTGAGCGAAATCTAAACAATTATTACGTCTCGATTCCCGCAAAATCGATCCAACTTGATCCGCGTTCGGTCAACAGTCTTTACGCTAGGATCGAGTAGTGAGGTCGTATTTAATACTATTATAGTCTCAATATCGGCATCGGGAGATAGCGGAGATCGTGACGGAGCCTGCGACGCGCCTTATCGCGGCATCGCTTCGTGGCCGTCGTAAATAATGTGCAACTTTTCCCGCCACGCCCCCACCACGCCGGGAACTGCGAAGGCATGCAGTTACTAGCTCAATGTTTTGGAATGTTGATTTGTTAGTTTATCCAACAAATGACACCTTTCCCAACTGGGAGCCCCTTGCGCTTTTGCCGAAAAGGCTGTTGGAGTGGCGTCAAGCCCTCGCCTCAAACCGTCACGGTGTAATTGTAATGCTTTTTAGAGCAAACTATGTTCATCCTGTACTAAAGAAAATTACACATTAGCACTTAAGGCAAAGAGTGTTGCATCGCTCACGAGCTTGCATCGGTCGCCATAATTCAAGGCAAAGCCCATGGCCGAGGTTCGATACCAACTGGGAGCCCCTTGCGCTTTTGCCGAACAGGCTCTAGGAGTGGCGTCAAGTCCTCGCCTCAGACCGTCCCGCTGTAATAGTAAATGCTATCTAGTTAAAAAAAATCCGCATTGTAAAAGGCAAAGTAGTAAAGGTCAACGTAGCGACCAACTGCAAGTAGGCTTCAATTAAAAAAAAAGGACACATTGTTAAACTTTCATCAATTTCTATTTTTCTCATTTTTGTAAAATACGTAGACGTATAGACGTAGGAAAAAGAAATCACATTGATTTCTGATTAAATACTGTGATCTATAGATGCGGCTTGGCATAATCGGGTGATCATCTGATCGGGTCTCTAATGATTGTCATAAAAATATTTGTAATAATATAGTTGGAAATAATGTTTTTTCACATAATCATAATTAACATAAATTAAAATTAAAATAATATTTTTTCAAATAATTTTTTTAACGTAATTGTTTTGTAATAAATACAAATTATCATAATCATAAATAATCATAATATATTTTTAATCATAATAGTAATACTCATAATGTACAGAAAAAAGAGAACTCATAATGTACGGATGCACTCAGAAAAAAAGGTAAGATTTGTTAAGTTTTTGTTTTTTTGTTGTTCATGTTCGCGGCTTAGGGGTGGCCCAAGGGCCACCCCCGCCGCACCCTAACCTATACTAGTGTGTGTGAACTTAATGTGAAATAGGTATAATCAAATATCTCCATAATGTCTTCAAATGTCAACAACAAAATAAAAGATGAACA